>WAAD01012227.1:0-20524 GCA_013389945.1 Fregata magnificens | reverse complement strand
ATGAGCACCTGAACAGAGGCAGGAAGAATCCCACCTCCTGTGGGTTTGTGGTGTGCATGGAAGCTGAGTCACCTTCCAGCCCAAAGAGAAACCCAGGATAAGGTGCCTCAATTGACTCAGCTGAATTCTTTCCCTCAGCAGGAGTAAAGGAGATCCCTGCCTGTCACTGTCAGGGTGTCCTGTCTAAAGATGAGCCAAGGAAAGTTTATATTTAGAACTAACTGTCTCTCAGCAGGGAAATGGCACTGCTGGAAATAAGTGTCTCTCCCCAGCTGAGGGAGGGAACAGCAGCCTGTTTCACAATAGGGTCCCCTGGAGCCCCATGGACACCTGGAGGGAGCCCAGAGGTGACAGAGGAAGTGATGCCTCGGGCTGCTCCTCTGCTGCTGAGCTGGGTCGGGCTCCTGGGATGGAGGGAGCTGATGACAAGCGGGCAGCGCTGCAGAGACAGCTCTGCCCAGGAGCAGCTCCTCTGCAAAGTGCAGCACGGCTGAAGGCACTGCCTGCAGGCACCGAGGGAAGACAAGCAAGGCAGAGAAAGGTTAGAGGCAGTCTGGGGTGGGAGGATGTTGAGAATTAACAGGAGGAGAAATCTTCACAGCCCTTGACATGGTAAGTCTGTTGCTGCAGGGCAATGCAGCTGCAGTTCCTGGACAGATCTCCAAAAGCTGGCACATCCCACAGCCTATGCGACCTTTCAGGAGAACTCCCACAACTTCTCTGATATGGAGGAGGACATGCTCCAGAGCAGGGCTTCCCTGCTGCACTGTCAGAGGGTCAGGGCATGATGGCTGCATTGTCCCAGGAACGTCTGCAGGGGTGTGAATCCAGGTGTGCAGCCAGGGGTGCCCAGGGCTGTCCTTCAGAGTAGGGTCCCTGCACCCCAGGGGGCTGTGTGCTGGGGCAGGGACTCTGCCGCCTGCCAGGGTCAGCTCTCAGCCTGCCCGGGGAGCTCCCCACGGTGCTGTGGGGAGAAGCTGTGGGGTGAAGAAGCAGACCTTGGCAGGGCAGGGTCCTTGTGCTGTCGAGAGAGTGCTGCATGGGTCAGGGCTGCTCACAGCTCCAACTTACCCCCAGGCATTTCCGAGGGGAGTTTTCAAGATGGGGTTCCCTGAAAAGGAAGGTGTCTGTCTTTTGAGATTTCTTATCTTGGTTGGCTAGATGGGCAGTAGGACATTTCCAAGGGGACTTTTCAACTGGAAGGTCCAAGGAGGCATTTGCTGTATAGATACGGAGCTTTCCTGAGCCTGTGTTTTCAGTTTCCAACTCTGGGGCCTACAGACAGCACCAGCTTCCCCTTTCCAGTTTTGTCAAGGTTTGTGTGACCTGCTTTTCAGCCTCTGCACACACAGAGAGGTTGCAGGGCAGAGCTGGGCACACAGCGGCAAAGATGGGGTCTGTGAGCACTGGCAGGGAAGAGACATGAGGCCAGAGAAACAGCTCCTGGCAGAGACAGCTCCAGGCACAAGAGATGGGCAGGAAAGGAGGGAACTGCTAATGGAAACCCTGTTGCAGTGGAGATATGGGCACCTCCTGGCCCCATCTGCAGTGCGGATGCCTCCCCTGAGCAACCCCCTTCATCTCTGCTCTCCCACCCAGCACACCCCTCGGCCCTCATGGCCATGGGGTCTAGGCGGGGGGTCTAGCAGACCAGCAGAAGAGGCAAAGGGCATCCCTCCTGCCACATGCCCACTTCCCGCTGACCAGCAATTGGGCTGAGAGCAACTGTCCTGCATGATCACTGTCTGGGAGGTGGCGTGCACAGCTGGGTAAGCGTAATGCTGTCCTGAATGCCCGGCTGCCTCTCTCAGCCAGACCCTCACCATATTTTTCCTTGTTTCTCCACTTGCCTGTTTTAAAGTTATCTTTTTATTGCTGTCAGACTCCCTGGGGATGGGAGTTTCAGCTGCAGAGTCACACACTGATCTTATTCATCCATTCACGCAGTGTGTCCATGGGAACAAGTGTCCCAGCTTTCCTCTAAACCTGTGGGCTGTGGGCAATGCAGCCTGTGGGGCTGAGGAATGAGTCAATTTTCTCTTACTGAGATGCCAAGATTAGGACCATTGTCTGTCTCCTTGGGGTGTCCTTACAAGCTGTCAGCTGCCCTCCAGGATGGAAACTTGTTCCATAGCACCTTTGTGTTACCTGAAAACCCCATGGAGAAATGCAGAGATACTATGACTGAGGGAATGCTCTTGGGTTGGTGAAATGCACCATGTATGTCCTTGGCTAGAAGTGGGGTGCTGAGACCTTGAGAAAGGGTGAGACATTTAGTAGTCTGCACTAGATCCCCCTGCTCTCAGCAGTGCCTGGTGACTTTTCAGGGTAACACAAGCATTTGATCGCCCTCAGTTTCATGAAGATGCAAGTCCAGGGCAGCTGGGAACGAGACAGAGGGACAGACCAGCACTCTGCACTAAGTCACAGGCAACCCTCTTGCCTCGCAGGACTCGCTCTGTTCTTCCTGGGTGCAGCAGAAATGCTGAGGGTTTCTGACATCCAAGACTACTCCCCAGGTGAGATGGCAGGAGTTTTAAAAGACCCCAAACCTCTCAAACTGCCTTCTGCCATCCTGGCTCCTTAGCACTGGGAGCGCAGATGCGGACAAGCACTTCTGTGTTAGGAGTGGTTTCATCTGACAAAGTTGAATACCGGGACTAGCCCCTGACCCCACCATTCCCATGAACACACTGCTGCAGAGCAGGGCTGACTCTTCAGCAGCCAGCGCGCAGAGGCCCTTCTCCTTACAGCCCACTTGGCCAGCACTAACTGGAGCTCATGCAATGGAGCTGAAGGAAGGTCCCCTGGAAAAGGAAAAGTGGGTGTATGTGGCAGGGTGAGGGTCTAGGAGAAATGGTTTTCATTTTGCTCAAAGAAGTCTTCCCTAACTTGTCATTGATTCTTCCTCTAAGGACAGGAACCCATGCACAGACTGCGCAAATGTCCAACGGCAGCTCCATCACCAAGTTCTTCCTCCTGGCATTCGCGGACATGCGGGAGCTGCAGCTCTTCCACTTCTGGCTCTTCCTGGGCTTCTACCTGGCTGCCCTCCTGGGAAATGGCCTCATCATCGCAGCCGTAGCCTGGGACCGCCACCTCCACACCCCCATGTACTTCTTCCTCCTCAACCTCTCCCTCCTCGACCTGGGCTCCATCTCCACCACTGTCCCCAAAGCCATGGCCAATTTCCTTTGGGACACCAGGGACATCTCCTACTTGGGATGTGCTGCACAGGTCTTTTCCTTTCTCTTCTTGATTGTAGGGGAGTATTGTCTTCTCACTGTCATGGCCTATGACCGCTACGTTGCCATCTGCAAACCCCTGCACTACGGGACCCTCCTGGGCAGCAGAGCTTGTATCCACATGGCAGCTGCTGCCTGGGGCAGTGCATTTCTCAATGCTTTGCTACACACTGCCAATACATTTTCACTACCCCTCTGCAAAGGCAATGCTGTGCACCAGTTCTTCTGTGAAGTTCCCCAGATCCTCAAGCTCTCCTGCTCAGATTCCTACCTCAGGAAAGCTGGGCTTCTTTTGTTTGCTTTTTCTTTATCTTCAGGGTGTTTTGTTTTCATTGTGCTGTCCTATGTGCAGATCTTCAGGGCTGTGCTGAGGATCCCCTCTGAGCAGGGGCGGCACAAAGCCTTTTCCATGTGCTTCCCCCACCTGGCCGTGGTCTCCCTGTTTATCAGTACTGCTATGTTTGCCTACCTGAAGCCCCCCTCCTCCATGGAGGAGACCTTACCTCTGGACCTGGTGGTGGCATTCCTCTACCTCCAGCAGTGAACCCCCTCATCTACAGCATGAGGAACCAGGAGCTCAAAGACGCACTGAAGAAGCTGATTCAATCACTTGTCTTTCAGCAGGGATAAGTAGCCCATGTCTCTTTACTAGTGATTACCAATTCATCTCAGGAACCTCCTGTGGTTTGGGCATTTTATCTGTGATAATCCTGTTTGCCCAGGAATGTCTACATCCACTCCACTTCTCCAGGGGCATGAACCCAGCCTTTCTGACCCAGAGACCTTTATATGTGTGTCTGGCATGATTGTACAGCTGACCGCCTGTGTCCTATCTTTCTAATAAATGGGGATTTCCTCAGTGCTGATGGCTGGAGGTTGGGCTCTTCAAAACCTGAGGTCAGGGCCAGGCTGAAGACATTGCACCCATGAAGACATCCTACTGTGCTTGGGTTCTCCATGGGCTCAGGGCAGGAGGGAACGGGTGTGGGCTGAGCCTTCAGGTGTGGCTGCCCAGTTCCAATGGAAATGATGAATGATCAACAACGATTTGCCTGGAACTGTGTCCCCATGGCTTTCAGGCACCACAGCCCCCTCACCCTGCAGAGCAGCACCGCCAGCTCAGGGTCCTGTGGGGAGCATGGGGAGGGAGCAAGAGTGTCCAGCGAGGCCAGCATGGACACGGTCCCCTGGGGAAAGGCTCTCCGAGGATAGGGGCATCCTTGGACAAGAGCAAAGGAGCAACTCCATGCTTCCAGGGGGGAAATAAATGACAAAGAGAGACCTATTTCTGCATGCACCAGCTCAGGGCAGTCTGCACTGTTGCTGGGGCAGCAGGAGCAGCCTGAGGAGCCCCTGGGCCAGGACTCTTGTGCTGGGGAGAGGGGCTGGCACAGAGGGGCTTCTGTCAGTTGGCAATAAGGATCTCTTGGAGACAGGAGCAGGGGACAATGTGAGACACTGGCCTCTGTCTACTCACGGTGTGGCTGACCCTCAGCCCTGGGGTTGATTGGGAAAGCTGACACCTCTCTCTGCCCCCCAGGAGCTGTTGTGCCCTTCAGAGGGGCTGTGGCTATGGGGTGAGTGCCCAGAGCTCTGCAGCACTCTGTGGTGGGCACTGCCGTGGGGCCAGCCCAGACTGGGCTGCTGGGCTTGGCTGGGCTGGGGAGAATGCAGAGGAGGTGGGGAGAGCTGGGGAGGGACTGGGCTGGGCAGGAAAGTGTCTGGGAGAGCAAAACACCCATGTAGAGCTCAGCTGTTTGAGTGTGCAGGGTGAGGGCACCTAGCATTGTACTCACGGTGCAGAGGCAGGTGTCACGGTGTCAAGACACGTGTCAAGGAAGACACTAAAGGTGCGGAACAGAGGGGCCCAGTCTGTGCCATGTTCCCTGGACACCCTAGGGAAGCTGTCCCAGGGCAATTTTCCCTGACGACCCCACACACCGGCCATTTCCATCTCTGGCCATACCCCCCAGCCCTGAGCAAGGACTTTTGCTTCCATGGTCACATCTGTCCTCCTCTGGGGCTCAGTGATACCCAACTCCACCACCATTATTAATAAAAAGGAAACCAGTTTCCTGCTGACACTCTACACACAAGTCCCATAGCTCTTGCCACAGCTAGTCTCTCAGCCAAGCCTGTTCTCAGACACCTCCAGCAAGATCAGGTGCTCATGGCCTTGTCATGACAAATATCGAAAATCTCCATTGATTGAGATCCCACCAACTGGCCTGGGTCCTTGCTCCGGTGTGCTCCAGGCCCCAACCATCCTTCTGGCCTCTGCAGCAGTCACTCCAGTCTGTCAGGGTCTTCCTTGTGCTGAGGACCCCCATACTGAACACAGCAGTCCTGATGTGGGCCTGTGGTGGGTTAACTTTGGCCAGCAGCCAGACACCTGCTCACTCACTCTCCCTCCTTAAAACAACAAGAACAAGGGGAAATAAGATGAAAATGCTGATCGGTCGAGATAAAGACAGGGAGATCACTCACCAATTACTGTCATGGGCAAGACAAACTTGACTTGGGGAAGATCAATTTAATTTATTGCCAATAAAAATAGTTTTGGATAATGAGAAACTATGACAAAAATATTAAAGACCATCCCTACTCTCCTTTTTCCAAGGCTGAAATTACTCCATCATGCCCAATTCTTCTACCCACTGCAACACCAAGAGATACAAGTGGGATAGGAAATGGGGGGGTTACACTAAGTACATAACAATTTATCTCTGCCGCTCCTTCCTCCTTACAGTTTTCCCCTGCTCCAGCGTGGATCCTCTCCACAGTATCCCGTGGTATTTGTGGCCAGGGCTATGAGTCTTTCTGTCTTACTTTTGTTTCTTTCTTTCTTTCTGTCTGACTTTTCTCCTTTATACTCACAGAATAGTCGAGGTAGGAATGGACTTCTGGAGATCATATAGTCCAATCCCCAGCTGAGGCAGGGTCAGCTAGAGCAGGTTGCTCAGCACCTTGTCTAGCTGGGTTTGGAACATCTCCATAGATGTTCCAGCCTCCCTGAGCAACTTGTTCCCTTGTTTGACCATCCTGACAGTCCAAAAGTGTTTCCTTGGTTTCAGATGGAATTTCATGTGTTTTTAATCTGTGTCCATCACCCCTTGTCTTGCCACTGGGAACTACTGAGAAAAGCCTGGCTCTTTTGTCTTCATTCCCTCCGATCAGGTATTTATACACATTAATAAGGCATCCCCAAGCCTCTTCTTCTCCAGGCTGAACAGTCCCGTATTTCCTCCTATGAAAGATGCTCCAGTCCCCTAAACCAGCTTTGTGGCCCTTGGCTGGACTTGCTTTAGTAGGTCAACAACTTTTTTGCACTGGGCAGTCCAGCACTGGACACAGCACTCCAGATGTGACCTCACCAGTGCTGAGGAGAGGGGAAGGGTCACCTCCCTCCATCTGCCTGGAACACTTTTCCTAGTGTAGCCCAAGAGGCTGTTGGCCTTCGCCATGAGGGTTCATTGCTGTCTTATGCTCAGCTCGTTGTCCTCTGGGACCCCAACGTCCTTCTCTGCAGAGATGCTATCTAGCTGGTAAGCCTCCAGCACGATGTCCACAGTGTGGTTTGATCACAGGCAGTCCTCCTGGGACATTCTCAGCAGCAGCTTGTCCTTCCTGGAGATCAACTTCACCTCTGGCACAGGCCCCACCATGCTGCAGAGTCACCTGGGACAGCAAACCCCTCTCCTGCCAGGGCTGCACAGCCCAGGCCTGTTTCTCTCTGTCCTTGGGGACTGCAGCCTTTGCTCTTTTTATGGGAACCTCATTCATGATTATTTTGCCACCTGCTGTCTGCTCCAGCAGGGCTCCAGTGCTCCAGACCTGCCTCTGCTGGGAAGCAAAGCCTTTCCACACAAGAGGTCCAATCTCTGGGTAACAGGTTGCCATGTGACAAGTCTGCCCTTGGCCCTGGTGCCCCACATGAGATGCTACAGCCCAAATATGCACCAAATCCCACAGTCTGGGGCACAGACAGCAGGAGCCCTGCGTGCCATCACAGAGCTGTGACATGAGTGGAATAAGAGCTGAGGTGTGGAAGGACAGCTCCCACAGCTTTTGTGGTAGATGGAGATACAGTGTCTTGAGGAGAGACTGACAGGGAAGATGAGGAGGGGGGCATGCCCTGTGTGATGACAGGGAAGCTCAGATATATGGAGCTCCTCTATTGCACACTCAATAGGTTAGGTGGGAGCTTGTGTGTGTGTGTCAGAGGAGAAGCATGAAAGGATTACACTGTGGTAGGAGCTAGTTGTGGTTTGACCCTGGCCAGCAACTAAGCACCCACAATGTCACTTTTTTACCCACCCCCACGCCTCACACCCTGCTGCAGGACTGAGGAGAGTATCAGAAGTGCAAAGGTGAGAAAACTCGTGGGTCAAGACAAAGACAGTTTAATAGGTGAAGCAAAAGCTGTGTGTGCAAGCAAAGCAAAATGAGGAATTAACTCGCTGCTTCTCATGGGCAGGCAGATGTCTAGCCATTGCCAGGAAATCAGGGCTTCATCACACATACCAGTTACTTGGGAAGACAAATGCCATGACCAGGAATGTTCCCCACTTCCTCCTTCTTTTTGCTGAGCATGACCTCATATGGTACGGAATACTGCTGTGGTCAGCTGGGGTCAGCTGTCCCAGCTGTGCCCCTGCCAACTCCTTCTGCACCCCCAGCCTACTTGCTGTGGGGGCAGTGTAAAAAAGAGAAAGCCTTCATGCTCTTCAAGGACTGCTCAGCAGTAGCCAAAACACTGGTGTGTTAACAGTTCTTGTTTAGTAACAAATCCAAAGCAGATCCATCCCAGCCAGATCCAGGAAAGAGTTACCAGTCATACAGTCAGGGTTAGGAATAAACTAAGTCTTATTTGAACAACCTGAGGAAATCAGTGGATCACAGAACCTGGCTCTTATGGGGGAATCACTCTCCCCGGTATTCACAGGTCAGGTAAGACAGCAGGATACAAACAGTCCAGGAGGTTTCTCTTGGGGTTTGTGGACAACTCCTGAGCACAGCTGCCAAGTGGACCACCCAATCTGATGCTCACCTGGACCAGGTACTCCCAAAAGAGGAAGATCTGCTCAGGAATGTGAAGACCAGTGTCAGCCTTGGCTGTAGCGACCATGAAATTGTGGTCCCTCAGATGTCCAGGGACATGAGGAAGGAGAGTAGCTGAACACAGACCCTGGACATCAGGGAATGAGAATTTGGCCTGTTGAGGGCACTGGCAGGTGGGAACCCATGGGGGCAGTGTCAGGGCCCTGTGAGCATCCATAGGTCTTCATATCCCTTACCAGCCTCACCTGGGGCCTCCACCCACACCCCTGTCCATAGGCACAGGAGACCATTGAAGCCTAGGCCTGAGTTTCAGCCCCAGCTTGAAATATGCTGTAGGTGTATAGCGGTCTCCAGACACTGCCAGACACAGCCTTGCCTGTCCATGGACCTTGTTGATTTGGACTTGCAGACTCACTTTGCAGCTTGATTCTTTATGGGGTGTGCAATGAAATGACACTGTGGCCCACCAAGTGCCAGACCCCAGCTGGTTCACAGAGGCCAAGGCCTTTCTGCTGCCTTTCTTCCCATCACTTGGTCAGGTTTTGGGAGGAGAGGAAGGAAAAGTAGGTGAGGTTTCTGGATGCCAATGACTGAAAGCGGGGAACACAGCCATCACTTGTGAAATGATCTAAAGGGTATGCTAGTTCAAAAGTGTTGTCTTCAGCTCCTTTCTCTGATGCCTTAAACCTTCTGCAGGAACCTGGAAGCCCTGAGATCCCTCCATCTCCCTCTGTTTCAGGAATTAAGTTGATAGTACCCAAGTCAGTTTGTTTCAATTCTGATTACAGCCTAAAGCACCCCATGGTCTGGAGATATTCCAGGAAACTTGGACAAGAAAGTGGATGTTCCCACGAATCTCAGGAGGCATGGCCTACCAATAGCTGTGTTCACAGAGCTGGTCAAATGCCTTGTCTTCATTTTTGTAATGGTGGCCTAGATGCCTGGTTCATGTGTAAACGCTTTCTCTGGATGCTGACATTTACTGAGCAAGCTGGTCTGACCTCAGAACTGGCCCTACTTGGAGCCGGGCATTGGCTTGAGACTTCCTGAGCTCCCTTCCATCCTGAATTGTCCTATGAGCATATGATGTAGAGTCCCTCACCTCCAGCTTTATCTTTTCTTGTACAGCTTGTGGCAAAGCACAGGCTTCTGGAAGGGCTGGTTGGAAAGAGACTGTTGGGGAGTCTCTAGTCCAGCCTACAGGCTAGCTGTGACTTTGCAGAGCAAAGAGCTCCAAAGGTGGAGGTCACCGCAATGCTCCTCCTAGTCAACTTTATTTTTCCTAAGGCTCAGCCTAAAGCTCCCAAGAGGCAGTTTGTGGCTGTTGCCTCTGCCTACATGCTGGGAGGGAACAGAGTGAGAAACATAAAAGACCTTGACGCTGTGCAAGCACTATTCAGCAACAGCCAAAATGCTGGTGTGTTATCCACACCGTTTTAGGCACAAATGCAAAACATAGCACCATAGGGGCTGCTACAAAGGAAGTTAACCCATCCCAGCCAGACCCAGCACACTTGAACCGGGGGCCCAGAAATGGACACAGTAGTGTACTGGTGGTCTAACAAGTGATGAGCCGGAGGAGACAATCACTTCCCTCACGCTCTTGGCGAGGTTCCTCTTTACACACTCCAGGACATTGCTGGCCTTCTTTGCTACTAGGTCACACTGGACCATGTAGATCACTGCTAGATTATGTTTTGCCTTCTGTTCCCCAATGCCACCAGGGCTGTTTCCGCAGAGCTGCTCTCTGGCCAGGCACTGCCCTTCCCCTGCCACTGCAGGGTGTTAGTCTATCCCAGATGCAAGACCTGGCCTTTGTCCTTCTTCTATTTCATTAAGTTCCTGACAGGACAGTCCTTCTCTCTGTCAGGTTTCCCCTGAATGGAATCCCAAGGCACAGGAATGGATCTCCCAATTCAGTGTCATCGACAAATGTGAGGAGAGTTGCCTCCTCTGGGTCATGGATACAGATGTTAAACTGCACAGGGCTCAGGAGAGTCCCCTGTGCTGCCCCACCATGCCCCAGTATGTCCCAGTGGCCTCCGGGCAGGGTATGACCCCTTCACCACTGCACTCTCAGCCTCATCATCCAACTGGTGTTTTGCTGTTGTCTACTGTTTGTCTACCCGTCCAGACTGTAATGTCCTAACCTGGGTAGAAGAATATTGAGGGAGACCATTCCACGAGTTTTGCTGAAGCTGAGGCAAATGACATCCACTTTTTATCTCCTCATGCACAACTGCAGGCTATCAGGTTGGCGAGGCATGATTTACGCTTGGAAAGTCCATGTTGACAGTTACTCTTTTTTAGGTGCCCAGAAATGTTACCCAGGAGGACTCTAATTGATGGCACACTCCTCACCAACGTGAGCTTGTACAGGCTGTGGTTCCCTGGGTTGCACTGTTGGTCTTTTTCAAAGATGGGTGCAACATTTGCATGTTCTCTCTCACAAGATGCCTCTACCAATCCAAGGACCTTTCAAAAGGGATATTCCGAAGAAATATCGATCTTCCCCTGTAAATTCATTACCACTATTCTGCCTGTTATATTATTATTATTATTAGATATTTATGTTATAATAAATAATAATAAATAAATACTATATATTTATAGTTATTGTTATTTAATTATTAGTACTTAATTTCTCTAATTTTTCATATATTTTCACTGTTCCTGATACAATCACCATTTCTAATGTCATCTTTTCAGATGCAGACTGTCTAGGCAAAGGCCCTTTCCATTATTCTCCAATTTGCTCCTTCCCTTACTCTTTGTTCACTCAGATTCCTCTCACCTTTCCAGTTACTGCTTTGAGTTTCAGGGAGTAAAAGCTTGCCTGTCTTCCAGTAGTCTACTTGTCTCCTTAGCAACTCTTTAATTATGTTTATATCTAGCTTTTTGTATCTACCTACCTAAAATATTTCTCATAAGATTATCCCTTGTAGAAAGGCAACCTCATTAGAGGTAGCTTGTGCTTAGCATGTATTTGCAGTGTGTTTTATTGTTTATGAAGCTTTACCATGCTTTACTTTTCTTTCCTTGCAAATAGGAAAAATTCTTCTATGCCTGCGTGCAGCCAGTTCTCTAAGGAGAGCTGGTGGGAGATGGTGCAATGGAGCTGTAACATTCAGCTCCCAGAGTTCAGTGAATTCTGGTATAAGGCAAAGTGATGTAAATCCCAGGTGGCCAAAGACAGAAATGGTGAGGTTGGGGAGATGAGGAGCAAGGTTGTCCGTACAGTGTCAGACCTCAAGGGACTGCTTTTCCTAGCTGCCCAGACATCCTGAGGAGACACTCTGGATCAGTATGAATCAGAGGATGATGCTATCAATTCTTCTTTAAATGGAAAAGTAATAAAATATTCCCTTTAAAATGAAAAATCATTTTAATTAGGTGCACTTTGAAATCTTCCTCTTTAACTACACGGTAAACCCTCCTCAATTAGCTGTACAAGTCTTTAAGACTTAAAGAAAATTACAGGAAGAGAAAGAGTGTATTAGGGCTTTCTATATTTTAATGAGCCCCATGGTGTATTTGGGGCTGAGTCCATAAACCTCAGATACTGAAGAGACTGAACAACCCTCTCAAGAAGTCAAAGTCAGAAGCAAAACTTAGAGTACCTTGAAGCAATAATGTGTCCCACTGAGGACCACTGCTGACAAAGCCTCCCCATGGACTCGTTAGAGTAGACAATTGGAAGCTGTGATTACAGGTAGGCAAAGGTGCTGTGCAGGTGGCTGTAGTGCTGGGAAAACCCTTGGTTTGTTTTATGAAGCAGAAAGGCCAAGCCCTGACCCCCAGGCCCTTGGAAGGCAGATCCTGTCCCTCATGCATGGCTCAGGGCTCAGTGGGATGTGAGGGTGAGCACTGCCAAGTGCAGAAAAACTGTGCAACACCTCCCGACCTCCCCAAGCAGGAGCGAGGAAGAAACAAAGTCCAGAGCCTCAAAATAAAGTTTCTCTTGGTAGGCCTTGGTGGCAGAGGCAGCTGCCATAACCAAGAGGACAAATACATCAGTCCTGTTGGGTTTAGGGGAAGGGTTTAGTGTTCTGCTGAGGGTGTCTCATTAGTGTTAGGGTATGGGCTTGCTTTGTGGATTAAGGTTTTGTTTAGGGTCGGGTTGAGCATTAGGGTTAAGGCCAACGTTTTAATGTTAGGGATAAAGGCTAGGAATCAGAGTTAGTATTAGGGTAAGAGTAAGGGTTTATGGGTTTGGGCTTTGGTTTAGAGGTAAGGTTTGAGGTTAAGGATTAGAGTAATGGATTCCTGTCAGGGTGAAGGGGTCAGGTTAGGGCTTAAGGTTACTGGTTAGAAATAGGGTAAAGGCCTGACATGAATATTTTCACAGTCAGTGTCACAGTGGCATCAAAATTACCTGAACACATCTTTCCTCTTCAAAATCTTTCATCTCTGTGGGCCAAACCCCTCTTCCCTCCCCCAAATCTCCCATCGCTCTTGTCCCAGCTACCCTTGACCTCCCCAAATCTTTCATCTTGTTGGGGGCTGTGCTGTAATGGCTTTCAAAACCTCCAAGTATCTGTCTCTCCACTGCTGGCCAGTCAGAAGTGACCTCACAGCCAGCATCCGAGGGGACACAATGTGCTGCTGTGCTGGAGAGGTCCCTGCTCAGCTACCCCAACAGTGCTGGAGGCAGGTGATGCCCTCCACCACCCCTGAGGTACTCTGCCTGCCTACCAGATCATGCTCCAGAAGGGCTCCCATATCTCCTGCAACACATTTCCCGCATGGGTTCTTCAGCTACCCCAGGGCATCCTGGAGGCAATGGCAACGTCTGTGTGGATAACTAAATCAAGCCCTCAATGTAGATTTTAGGAAAAACATGAAACCTCTGCAGAAAAGAACTCAATGTAGTAGCTGAAAAAAGTCTTCCTTTCCAGCATTGCTAGTTTTTTCATGAATTTTCATTATTTTTTTCAAAGTTTTCTATTAAGAGCACCAAGGGTATGTACTAGCAAGCTGATTATGCTCACCCTCACTATGTGAATAGTTTTATGCAACCACTTATCAAAATACATTTTCTTACCAATGGTTCAAATGGAGAAACATTGCTCAGAGGAACTACTGTATTTATATTGACACATTTAATCTACTTCTGCCGCTCTGTCTTTTCTCCTTTCTCTGCCTATTCTATCTTCAACTTATGTACTTACTTAACTTATGTACAACTTAACTGTATGAGGTTCAACAAGGCCAAGTGCCGGGTCCTGCACTTTGGTCACAACAACCCCATGCAACGCTACAGGCTTGGGGAAGAGTGGCTGGAGAGCTGCCCGGCAGAAAAGGACCTGGGGGTGCTGGTCGACAGCCGGCTGAACATGAGCCGGCAGTGTGCCCAGGTGGCCAAGAAAGCCAACAGCATCCTGGGTTGTATCAGGAATAGTGTGACCAGCAGGAGTAAGGAAGTGATCGTGCCCCTGTACTCGGCACTGGTGAGGCCGCACCTCGAGTACTGTGTTCAGTTTTGGGCCCCTCAGTACAAGAAGGACACTGAGGTGCTGGAGCGTGTCCAGAGAAGGGCAACGAGGCTGGTGAAGGGACTAGAAAACAAGTCTTATGAGGAGCGGCTGAGAGAACTGGGGCTGTTTAGTCTGGAGAAGAGGAGGCTGAGGGGAGACCTTCTCGCTCTCTACAACTACCTGAAGGGAGGTTGTAGGGAAGCGGGTGCTGGACTCTTCTCCCAAGAAACTAGCGATAGGACGAGAGGAAATGGCTTCAAGTTGCGTCAGGGGAGGTTTAGATTGGACATTAGGAAGAATTTCTTTACTGAAAGAGTGGTTAGGCATTGGAACAGGCTGCCCAGAGGGGTGGTGGAGTCGTCTAC
This sequence comes from Fregata magnificens, assembly GCA_013389945.1. Classification (NCBI taxonomy): domain Eukaryota; kingdom Metazoa; phylum Chordata; class Aves; order Suliformes; family Fregatidae; genus Fregata; species Fregata magnificens. Next base: position 6,376 of record WAAD01012227.1, on the reverse strand, counting down.
CCTGGAGGCGTTCAAAAAAGGTGTAGACGTGGCACTCCAGGGGCTAGTTTAGGAGTCATGGTGGTGTTAGTTGATGGTTGGACTTGATCTTAGAGGTCTTTTCCAACCCAATGATTCTATGATTCTATGATTCTATGATTCAATGAGCTCTTCAAAGGAAAGATTCCGTGCATCATAGAATAACTCATGTTGGAAGAGACCTGAACATTGTCTTGTCTGACTCCCCTGCTTGAGGCAGGGTGACCTAGATGAGGTATCTCAAAGGCTCCCCTCAGCTTGCCATCATCCACAAAGGAGCTGAAGGTGACCTCCATCCTATCATACAGGGAGATAATGAAGATGTTCCACAGTGTTGGCCCAAGTGCTGGTCGCAAAGGAATGCCAAAAATGACTGGCTGCCAGGAGGGCTCCATACCACTGATGACTTCTGGGCCTGATCATCCAGCCAAACTCCCACCCACACCATCATCTACTTCTTCAGTTCAGATATCACCAATTTGGCTATAAGGAGACTATGGGAGACCATGTCTAAGGCCTTGTTAAAGTCCAAGTATGCAACATTGCCTACTTTCCCCTCCCATACACATTCAGCAATCTTTTTCTTTTCCTTCAAGTGCCTGGAGATGGCTGCAGGAGGACTTGCCCCATCACCTTCCTGTGGACTGAGGTGAAGTTGACCAGCCTGTAATTCTCCCAAACCTTTCTTGCCCTTCTGGAAGATGGGTTTGGTATTGCCTTTTCTGACGACCTTGGAACCTCCCTGATTGCTCTGGCTTTTCTGAGATGTTTCAGAGAGGTCTCATGATAATGCTGGCCATCTCCACCAGCACCTCTCTGCCCCTTTCCACAGCCAAAGCCCTCTCCAAAGTGCACACTTCCAGAGGAATTTCCAGGAAACAGCACACGCTTGCCCTGGTCCTCTGGGCCTGTTCAGAAGAGAGCTAGAAGTGATTTCTTCCTGCAGACCCACAACTCCAATTTGCTCTCTTTGCAGCTCACAGCTGAGTGTTTTTCTCAGTGTCCTCTTCCCCCAAAAAATTTCTGGTCCACAGGCTGTAGATGAGGGGACTGAGCAGGGGCCTGAGGATGGAGTAGAAAAAGGGTTTTGTCAAACGATCTCAGGAGGGCTGTTCTGGGCATCACACAGACAATGATGAGGAAGTCGTAGAAAACAGCGACACTAGTGAGATGAGAGGAGCAGTTGGAGAAGTCCTTCTGTCTGCCTATGCTGGGCAGGAGAGCTGCCCCAGATTGGCAGCTCTGATGCACACACAGGATGCCTGTGTGAACCGGAAGGGGAGGACTGAATCTAAAAAGCAGGTTATGAAAGCAAACAGCACGAATGTCATGGTCTCACTGCAGGAGAGCTCGTGAAATCACAGAAGAGGTGGTCCACTTCACTGGGGCCACAGACCTGTACCTAGGACAAGAGTGAAATGATTACTGTAGACAACATAAAGACCCCTAGTCAAGGTGCAGCTGCCTACTCAAAAAGACCTTCCAGTTTGAGAGTCTTGCAGAGAGAAGCAGGTGGCATACAGCCTAGTACTGATCGTAGGATGAGGCCACCAGCAGGAAACACTCAGTACATGCAAAAGGTGCCGAGAATAGTACTAACACGGCTGTGAACAGAGATGGTACCTGCAAGGAAAAACATTTGCTTCTTCGTTAATTGCTTAAATAAATTGTGAAGACAGTTCAGAGAGGTGAAACGTGAAGCTGTGTATGCCTCTGAATGTATTCATACTCCCTAGATGTGCTCTGTGTGGCGAGAAATGCCTTCTTCTAAAGGGCGATGTCGCTCATGCTTGCAGAACCCCTTCTGACTGCACAGGTGAGATGCTCCACAGGTGTGCTTCTTTCATACTGTGCATTTGAAGGCACAAGCCAGAAAGCCAAGGAAGGGTGATAGAGCAGACAGAGGCATCTGCAATGAACCTGTCCAAGGCAGGTCAGGTAAATCTCATGGGGACTGTGGGGGTTGTTCCTGGAGTCACACACAGAAGTGTCAGGGCTCTGTGAGGTGTCCATATTTGAGCTTGCCTTATGCACTCTTCATACACACAGGGGTGTTCAGAGATGCGAGTCCTTCCCTTGCACATGCAGAGGCCGTGCACTGCAGCAGTCATAGTGTCTTTCTGGCCTCCTCTTGCCACTCCCAGAGGATGGGAGGCACCTCAGCCCTGCGGTGTGTCACCCTGCTCTGCACTCATCTGAGGTGCCCCAAGGCATGAGGAATGGAGGCAGGGACCTTGGTTCAAGGAAGCACATCCCAATGCTGCATTCAGGTGGTTTCCCAGGGACTATTACTCTCAATGTGAAGTGATCTCAAGACATGGTCTGTCCCACAGGCCTTCATGGCGCCCCCAGGAATAGCTGATGGCATTTGTGCTCACTCAGGTTCATCTCACCACATGCACACAATGAGTATTGTCTCGCATTTACAATGCAAACACGGACTTCTGAGCCAGTCATTCAGTGTGCCTCCATGGAAGGATAAAGAACATCTCTGAGCTGGGGTAAGAGGCCAGTGCTGGAAACAGTGGTTGTTATTGGCTGGTCTGTGATGATTGCCCTGGGGCAGCTTCCACGTGGTGTCCAGCACACATGGAAAAAGGTCAGACCCTGCTCTGCTGGTCTTTCATGTCTGTCCCAGGAGGATGATTGTGTGAGGACACTGCTCTTTGCCCCCAGCCTGCACACTCACATGCTTTAGTTGTTCACCGGTGTTTTCTCTCCCGAACATTTTCTTGGGCATGTTCTTGAGAGCAACTTGGAAACAAGACCTAAGCTTTCAGGCACTGCCCTGAGGAGATCCCCTTATATTGATGGAGATGCTGTTATGGAGGCAAGCTTTGTCACAAAAGTGCACATTGCCTGTCCGTGCCTGCTATCACAGGACTGCCACACAGCAGGACTGTGAGCAAGCTGCAAGAGCACTCAGATCTTACACCAATACAAGGGCTCAGAAGAAGAGAGTGGAAGTGAAAAGTGAGCGGCTCGGAAAGACCAAGTGCTAGTGCTCCCTGGCAGTGCTGCTCTGTCGGGACTTTTCCCCTCCACTTCTGCACACAGGCACTGCCCTGCAGCTCCAGAGAAGGTCTCAGAGGAAGGATCTCAGACAAACAAGTCACTGCAGCACCCTTTGTTTTGTTTAAACACACAGAAAGCATGGCTTCTCATTTACACAGTCTCTGGGTCACACAAAAGCTGGATAGATACATAATTAGAAATAGCACAAATAATGACATTTCTTTGTGGACAATGTTATAAAAGGTAAAACAAAGCAAAAAAACCCAAACCCACAATCAAAACCAACAAAAACTACAGAAGACGGGTTGTGCCTGTAATGAGTTACATTACGAGTGATTTGCAGAAGGCAGCAAGCAGTTTATTGCTTTTGAAAATCATCCAGTCATCAGTTTCCACACTGCAGCCTTGAGCTCCTGGTTCCTCATGCTGTAGATGAGGGGGTTCACTGCTGGAGGTACCACTGAGTATACAACTGCAATCACCAGATCCAGGGATGGGGATGAGATGAAGGGGGGCTTCAGGTAGGCAAACATGCCAGTGCTGATAAACAGGGAGACCATGGCCAGGTGAGGGAGACATGTGGAAAAAGCTTTGTGCCGTCCTTGCTCCGAGGGGATCCTCAGCACAGCCCTGAAGATCTGCACATAGGACAGCACAATGAAAACAAAACACACAAAGAATAAACAGGCGCTAACCACAAGAAGCCCAGCTTCCCTGAGGTAGGCATCTGAGCAGGAGAGCTTGAGGATCTGGGGAACTTCACAGAAGAATTGGTCCATGGCATTGCCTTGGCAGAGGGGTAGTGAAAATGTATTGGCAGTGTGCAGCACGGCATTGAGAGACCCACTGCCCCAGGCAGCAGCTGCCATGTGGACACAAGCTCTGCTCCTCATGAGAGTCCCATAGTGCAGGGGTTTGCAGATAGCAACGTAGTGGTCATAGGCCATGATGGTGAGAATAGAATATTCTGCTATCGTCAAGAAGAGAAAGGAAAAGACCTGTGCAGCACATCCCAAGTAGGAGATGTCCCTGGTGTCCCAAAGGAAATTGGCCATGGCTTTGGGGACAGTGGTGGAGATGGAACCCAGGTCAAGGAGGGAGAGGTTGAGGAGGAAGAAGTACATGGGGGTGTGGAGGTGGTGGTCGCAGGCTACGGCTGTGATGATGAGGCCATTTCCCAGGAGGGCAGCCAGGTAGATGCCCAGGAAGAGCCAGAAGTGCAAGAGCTGCAGCTCCCGCGTGTCCGCGAATGCCAGGAGGAGGAACTCGGTGATGGAGGTGCCGTTGGACATTTGCTCACTCTGGGCATGGGGGACTGTTGAAAGAGGAGAAGACATTTACAAGTTAGGACAGATTTCTTAGAGCAATCCTATGCTGCTTTCCAAAAAATCCCCCCCAAATGACTTCTCTTTCTTTGGGGGAACTTCATTCAACTCCTTGTTGTGAGCTAAAGTTTGTGTTGCTGAGTGAGGGCACTTTCTTTGAAGGGGCAGAAATCAACATCTTTCGCATCGCTCTCAACCTGAACACTGGTGAGCCCTGAGGGACAAAAGGGGTCCCTGTGCCCTAGTGCAGAGTCAGGAGAGCTGGTCTGCCCATGAGTACCCTGCTGGTCACCATGCAGGTGGGCAGTGCTTACACCTCTCTCTGCTGAAGGATGACCTCACACAACATACTTGAAGAAAAAAATGGACTTTTATGAGCTCGGAAGAGTCCAGCTTCAAAGTCCATTTCTCCAAACTCTTCTCTCTTTCCCCATGCAGATGAGCAGAGAGTGAAGCAGAGAGGGAAGCAGAGACTCAGCTCTCCGTTTCCTGGATTTGTCCCTGCTGGGAGCTGTTTCTCTGCCTTCAAGTCTCCTACCTGTCAGTGCTCACAGACCCTATCCCACCCGCTGTGTGCTCAGCATGCCATGCAGACACCTCCTGGCAGCTAGGCATGGCCTAGGGGCGCCTCTGTGTTGGCAAGGCCTAAGGAGCAGGTCAGATAAACCATGAGGAGACCACAGAAGTGACTGGGCTCTAAGTAGGCAAATGAACAGGTGACAGGACTTAATCAGCTTCCTCACCGACTTACTGACCTTTCAGTCTAATGCTGTAGGAGTCTCAGTCTCTTCTGCAAACCTGACAGCTCCATTGCTATTTTCCCCCACAAACAGAGCAGGAAACTGAAAGCACAGACTTCAGAAACACTTTTCCTTCCAGGTAGCACCAGCCTTGATGTGCTTCTTGAAAAGCTGCCTCTGACAATGTCCTGTGGAGATCTGGAGCTGTGAGCAGCCCTGACCCATGCAGCACTCTCTCGACAGCACAAGGACCCTGCCCTGCCAAGGTCTGCTTCTTCACCCCACAGCTTCTCCCCACAGCACCGTGGGGAGCTCCCCGGGCAGGCTGAGAGCTGACCCTGGCAGGCGGCAGAGTCCCTGCCCCAGCACACAGCCCCCTGGGGTGCAGGGACCCTACTCTGAAGGACAGCCCTGGGCACCCCTGGCTGCACACCTGGATTCACACCCCTGCAGCCATCCCTGGGAGAAGGCAGCCATCATGCCCTGACCCTCTGACAGCACAGCAGGGAAGCCCTGCTCTGGAGCATGTCCTCCCCCTCTACACTAGAGAAACTGTGAGACCCGTCCTGAAAAATCTCATGGTTTTTGGAATGTGCCAGCTTTAGGAGATCTTTCCAGGAACTGCAGCTGCATTGCCCTGCGCCCAGACACTGGCCATGTCAAGGGCTGTGAAGATTTCTCCACCAGTGAGCTGTCCTCTGTCCTCCCACTCCTGAGTCCCTTTAACCTTTTTCTGCCTGGTTCCTCTCCCGTCGGTGCCTGCAGGCAGTGCCCTCAGCCCTGCTGTGCTTTGCAGAGGAGTTCCTCATGGGCAGAGCTGTCTCTCCGCAGTGCTGCCCACTTGTCATGAGCTCCCTCCATCCCAGGAGCCCAGGGCAGCTCAGCAGCAGAGGACTAGCCCAAGGCATCACTTTCTGTGCTCACTCTGGGCTCCCTCCTGATGTCCACGGGGCTCCAGGGGAACCTGCTGTGAAACAGGCTGCTGTTCCCTCCCTCAGCTGGGGAGAGACACTTATTTCTACAGTGTTATTTCACCTATCAGGGACAGAATTAGGTCCTATAATCACATTTTCTTCTCCCATCATTAGGGAGGACCCCCTGACAGTGCAAGGAGGGGATCTCCTTTACCCCTACTGCTGAGGGAAGGGATTCAGCTGAGTCAATTGAGGCACCTTATCCTGGGTTTCTCTTTGGGCTGGAAGGTGACTCAACTCCCTCTCATGTCTGCCACAATCTCACAGGGGGTGGGATTCTTCCTGCCTCTGTTCAGGTGCTCAT
>WAAD01012226.1:114469-208008 GCA_013389945.1 Fregata magnificens | reverse complement strand
GCACCCCGGAGTGCCCCCCCCAGCAGCCCCAGGCTTCCTCTGCAACAGCCCCGGGGTGTCCTCCCCAGTAGCGCCGGCCACACAACCTGGCATCCCTGGTGTGCCCACCCTGACATCCCCGGGGTGCCCCTGACAACTCTGGGGTGCCCAGAGTGCCCTTCCCGCTGCCTTGGGGTGCCCTGCAGTGACCCCCACAAAAGACCGGGGGTGGCCCAGCCTGGCAGCCCCAGTGCCCCCCAACAGCCCCAGTGCCGCAGTGACCCCCGAGCCCCGTGGGTGCATGTGGGGGCCGAGCATGGCTGCAAGCCGCACTGCTGCCCGAGCTGCGGGGAGCCCGGGCTGCTTGGGACCCTGTGCCTTGGCTGGGGAACCAGTGTCCGGGTGGGTGCACAACGTCCCCCTGCTCCCCAGCACAGGGCCACGGCATTTCCCTGTGACGCTATGGATCACCCTATGGCACGTACAGCACTGCGGGAGCCTGCGCCACAGCCCGCACATCGGCAATGCAAAACCCGAAGCTGGCTCAGGAGACCCCTCGATCTTTAAAAGCCTGGCATTTAGGGCACGCTACCACCTAAAAGAACCCTACCGGTAATTAAGCTGCCCCATGAATCACACAGCCCATTTCATGTGAACTCCAAGAGAGCCTGACTTCTGTAATCTGAGGAATGTCCCTTATGAACATGACTTCTGCGTGCTGCAATACTTTCAGTGTTTCTTCAAGCCACGTTTTTTTTCCTTATAAAGCTTGCCCCCATAGACAGCTCTGCCTCTGAGCCCTGAGTTCATAGAAGTGCCTTATAAATAATAAATACTGTCTTTGTAGCACCATCCTTGCTCTGGGCTACATCCTACAAGCTCTCCATGCATGAAGCTCTCTTTGAAGAGGAGGAACATGAGGAGCTTGCAGGGTTGGGTTTTACGTCACAGTGTGGTTCTTCAGCCTTCGGTGGGAATTTGGCCTGAGTACAGCCTGGAGGTCTATATCCCATTCCTGTGGGATACTTGTGGCTTTGGTGGAGAGAAAAAAGGATCGCAATGTAGGAAATAATACTGTTTTGATATAGGAGATACAGGTTTTTTACATGACTCTTTACATGGTTTCTGTTGTCGTCCACCCAGTGCATGGGGTCCTCAGCTTCAACATGTCCACCCAGGCGTCCCAGTACCATCCACAACTTTTTGCCTTTAGATATTTTGGAAATGAAGTGTATAATACCTAACACTGTCTTGCGTAGTTTCTGACCATGCATCCTGGGGCTGGGTATAAACCCCAGAGTAAGACCGTACAGCCCTCGTGTCATACACCTTTCTAGTTTTCTGGCTCTTCTCAGGCCGAAGAAGAACTCCCAGCCGTCGGGTTTTGCTCCCAACTGCCTCTGTGAGAGTTAATGAGCGAGAGCAGAGTATTTATTGCCGACAGGCTGCTGGACAAGTGGACCTTTTCCCCTTCTGCAGCTGGCCCGGCAATGTCCCGGAGCACACTAAATGTGTCACCCGGCGGTCGGGCGCAAGCTGTGAGTGGATCGGAGGCTTTTCAACACGAGTGGGTGAGCAGCGTGGGAAGGCTACGCACTGTCCTGGTGGCCCGGGCAAAGCCCCTGGCAGCAGAAGCAGATGAACCCTGTCAGGAGACACTGCCTAGGCAGAGCTTTCGTGCTCGGAGAGGGACGTGTTGGCAATGGCAGGACTGTGGGAGGAGCAGCAGCGCTCCTGTGTCACTGCTGTTGGGGACAGCTCAGCCAGAGCAGCGCGGAGCTGGAGGAAGGAGGTCGATGTCGCACCGACCCCGGGTTCGGACCCATTTTGCCCCCTGACCCTGCCCGATCTCTCTGTGCAAATGAGATCCGAGAGGACATTGGAAAGGTGCTTTGGCAAGAAATGTTTAAAAACCCTGCTGTGTGCCGCAGCCGCTCTCCTCTTGACCCCGTTGTGAGCCCCAGCCCTGGCAGCGCCGTCCCCGGTGCCTGCGCACACCAACAAGTTGCAGTGGAAACAAAGGCAGTTCTTGCTTCAGATTCTTCAGAGATAGCAATATGTCAGGAGCCCCTGGAGAGGCTGAAAGTAAATGAATCAGTGCTAGAAAGTGAAGGATATCATCCGTGCTGAATGGTGAAAAGGAGTCCTGAACAGTATCTTCATTGATTTTCCTGTAATTGACACAGAAGCTCGGCTCGCCGGAGGCTGCGGGCGAGAGGAGTGGGGAGGCCCAGGTACAGAGCTCCCTGCCCTGGACCCTGGGAACATTTCTCCTCAGTTAGGTGGCTTATTTTTTCTGTGAAGCTGTGAAAGAGGCGGTAGGTTGGTAAGCCAGCATTTTCACTATTTACAGAGTGTTTTGCAAGCTGCATTGAAGACAAGGGGCAGAGAAGGATGTGTCGCGTGCCTTCACGTCACCAGCTGCTTCCCACCGCCCCTGCAGCAGTGGTGAAAGCCCCGGCGTGCAGGTTACACCGAGTCCTTGGCTGGTGATAAATACCTGTCCTTAAGTAAGCGTGTTTGCTAGAAAATGCAACAATGGCACACAGTAGGAAATGTGTAGGAATTACTGTTTAGATTAGATTTGAGGCTCTCCAAGGAGGAATGTGCCTTCCATAGGAAACCTCTCCGCCTGCAGCTGCAGCGCCCCAGCGTAGGTGACAGTCCCTGCTCCCGCCGGCTGGCAGCCGGGCAGGGCATTTCTGAAAGGTGTCACCGCCGGCCCAGAGCGACTCGCAGTAAGGGGTGAGCGCTTTTTCCAGTGGCTCTGATGCGCCGTGCATGCTTGGCCCCAACGAGGAGGTGCTGGATTTCCCTGCAGCCGATGTGTGCCTGGCAAGCGCTGGGTGGAGTATTCCTCCAGACCTCTTTCAAGTAATGAAAAAATCAAATCTGCTGCAGCAAAACACAACCCAGCCACAACTTCCCTCCCTGTGCCCGAAGGAGGAGAGTGGCCCACGGGGCTGGCAGCATGCAGACCTCCTGCGGCCATCCCGGGCAGGCAGGGCTGGCACCGCTGGCTGCTGGGGCTGCTTTTGTAACGAGAAATGGAGCCTGTGGTGGGTGCAGAGAGCAGGGGTTGGGAGAGGGTCCGGCTGTGACTGCGAGCGGTGTTAGCATCGTGTCCGGGGCAGCTGCCAGGGGGTGGTGGGTGCTGGGCAGGGCAGGAGGACCAGCCCAGAGGTCCTCACCAGCCATCAGCCACGAGCAGTTGTTGCCCGGTTGCCAATAAGAAAACAACCTCCAGCAGATGCATCTGACGGGATTTTTATCGATGCTAGAAAAGAAATGCATTTGAAAGAGGGACAAGGATTCAACCAGCCGGAGCAGAGGAGAGGCAGCGTTTCAGCAGAGGAGAAGCGCAGCTACACCGCATGAAAGAAACCAGGAGCATCAATTTGCTTTCAAGCCCGACTGAGGAAACACCCATCGGGTTGGGTGGGCGCTTAGGAAAGGTTCCCACTTCTTGACTTATTCATGGGAATGGGACACGGTCTTTTCAGCTCTACAGGAAAGTTGTGTTTTGAAGATTTGCCCCCACTGAAATCAACCTTTTCTGGGCTATCCTTGCGGTTTCCTTCCCTCCTTTGAAGCTGATGTTTAGGGTCTCCAGGTCTAAGGGGTCTCGGTCTGACTGACTGCACCCAAAATAGTTTTAAAGTCTCTTTAAAACCAGGTGCTTGTCAGCCTGCTGGTGGGTGAGGATCTATGAATTTATTACCAGAAGCATTCTCCCTCCTCAGCCACATTTAGCAGCCAAGGCTGCTGGTTTGCAGCGTCTCCACTTGTACTGAAAATGCATTCCCCGGGGAAGGCGGTGAGGAGCGAGCCACCTGCGGCTCCCGTCACGCTGCTGCGCTAACAAACCACCCTCTCCCCAAGTCTTAAAGCGGTTGCAGCAGCCAACAGAGGCAGGAGCCAGCTACAAACAGCAGCACAGGGGATGGCACCGTGGTGGGTGCTCGGGGCCTGGTCCTCGCTCCGGCGGGGACACCCAGAGCCTGGCCTAGGGCTGTCATGGCAGGAGGACACAGCAGAACTACCTGAAATGGGGTGGGCATCCCACAGGCTTTGCCGCTTGTGCCTGGCAGGGACGTCGCACCAACCACGGGCCGTGACAGCAGCAGAGGATGCCTGCAAAAATTGCAGTTTAGTGGCCGTATAAGCACGAGAGCTGGACCCAGACCAGACCCAGGCCAGGCTCAGGCTGGACCCAGGCGGGACCCCAGGCGGGACCCAGGCGGGACCCCGGCCGTCTCAGCACCAAGCCCCCGCGGTTTCCCTGAGTCACTCCCCTGAAGGAAGGCCCCGAGGTTTCTGCTGATGCAGCGCTGGGGTAGCTAAATGCTTTGTTGAATGCCTGCCCGAGTGTGCCTAAGTGCTTTCAGCCTGGGTGGCTGCTGAATTGGGTTTCCTGGGACAATTATTTTGAACATAAGTACCCAAAGTCTGCTCGAGTCCTTTCCTAAGTGCTTAAGTTATTTTGTTTTAAAAATCTGGCACTGCATCCTTATACCTGCGGTCAGAGCAGTCCCAGATATGTATTTATTTTAATTATATTTGCAAAAACGCTTGCTGGACATAAAGGGCACGCATCTCTTTCTGACTTTACTACGTACAATATTTTCTTTCAGCCTTTGAGCCCTCACTTTTCTGGCAACCCCGGGAGCCTGCTGCCTGTCCCCGCCGAGCCCCAGGCACAGGCTGGCCCACGCGTTGCTCGCATCCCACTGGGAATGTGCCGGAATTCAGCCCCAAGCCTCAGCGGGAAACAACGACAAAGCCCAGGAATAATCCTGGTGTGCCAACGGGGAGTGAGCGGTGTGCGTGCAGTTACCTCCTCCACTCACTGCTGCTATAAATGCAAGGCAAGGGTTAGTTAAGCGGGGCTTTGCAAGCCTGGCAGGTGAGAGTTAGGCAGAAATGACAGCCCAGCAACAGGGGGAAGCTCACGCGCACGCAGGGAACAGAAAGGCTGCAGGCGCTTGCACCAGCGTGGTGGGCTCCATCTCTTCATCCCCACCTCCAGCTTTACAACAAGGCACACCACCGGAGGTGGTGCGGGCAGGCAGGCAGGCTGCCTGCCTTTGCCCAGCCAGCGGCTGCCTGTGACAGCCGAAGGAGGTTCCTGGGGACTCAGGGGAACACAGAGGCAACTGCCTTAGGTCTGGGGAAATCGCCAGCTCCCAAATTATTATTCATGCTTCACCTAGTTAAACCACCAGGAATTTACTAAAGGCTTCAGGATTTAAGCTAGTCATCTCTTTTAATAGTTTTAAACCAGCTCGTTTGTGGCACTGCATTAGAAGTTTCCCATGCTAATTACTGCGCGTCCCTCCCAAAGCAAACCAGAAAGATCCCAGAGTGAAGAGCACAAGTGGTCCCGTGCCAGAGCCTCCTCTCTGCAGTGGAGCAAGAGGCAGTGAGCCCAGCTGTGCCCCCAGCCCTGCTCCGCTGCTCGCTGCAGCGCTGCACGGCACCGCAGTGATGCATGGCTCTCCAGGGATGCATGGTGATGCGGCAATGCGCAGCATTGCAGCAATGCACGGTGCTGCAGTGATGCGCAGCCCTGCAGCGATGCACAGCATTGCAGCAATGCACGGTCCTGCAGGGATGCACGGTCCTGCAGGGATGCACAGCCCTGCAGGGATGCGTGACACTGCAGCAATGCACGGCACTGCAGCGATGCACAGCACTGCAGCAGCGCACGGCGCTGCCACTCGCCCAAGCTGCTGCTGTGCATGTTGTCCTTTGCCTCCTGGGGCAAACCCCCGTGGGCTGGCACATGGCCGTGGCCCCTGGGGACGTGTCTGACTGTCTGCGTCGGCCTGACCTCACCAAGGACAAACAGCTCTACTGTGGAAAATACTAATGAAAGGGCTAAAGCTGGGAAGAGTAAGGGAGTGATTAGTGGTGTGCATACAGCTGAGCTTCCTGCAGATTACTTGTATTTAGACCTAATCCTCTGCATTGCAAAAAATCCCAAATCTCTTCATTTTTTTATGGAGTGATTATCATAGACCCCAGAATGATTGTGTAAAAATTAATCCTGGGGGATGAGATCGGTTTTGGAGCTGCAGCGTGGTGCTGGCCAGACATATAAGAAGCTGGTAAACAAACCTTTCCCAGAGCGAGGGAATTAAGCTCTGGTCAGGCTCCCTTGGTTTCGATGTGCTGTGGGGCTTATCTGATCCCTTCAGCTGGATGCACGAGCAGCGGTTTCACAGGGTGGGCCGGGGATGACCTACAGCCCCAGGTCTCCGAAGGGCTTTCCAGGGTTTCCCCGGAGGCTGCGATGGAGGCGGGTGGGGAGCTGCAGAGCGGGCAGGGGGCTTTGACGGGAAAGAGCCATGCCTCCAGCGGGGACGGCGCAGGGCACCCCAGTGCTCTTGTGCTGAATGTGGTATCGATGGGGACACAGGCGAGACAGGCTGATGACACCGTCTGGTGGCCCTCGTCCCCTCCCAGAGACCTTTGCCTTTTCTTACCGGAAACATCTCAGAAGGGACTCTGGCCTCGTTGGCACCGTCAGGGGAGACGCCGGGCTGCCCGTGTCCCCCAGACACCACCCGGCCACCGCAGGCATCGCTGCCCGGCCGGCCGCTCTCCAGGCCGAGCTGTGTGGTCATCCTCAGGGCTCCAGTTCAAAAAGGTGCTTAAGCCCAGCATTAGGAGCGCACGCCGTCGTGCTGCCAAGTGTGATGGATCTGTAACTATTCTGAAGTGATCCATGAATATTGCATGTGGATCCACTTATTGGAGCCTCCGCTGCATGGATGCCTGGGTCTGCTTTAATAGGTGGCTGTCAGGAAATGCAAGCAAGGGAGGAATAGCTCGAGATAAGCCCTTTTGCTGCCAGCAGCGGAGGGCTATTAAGAGGCAGCGAGCAGCAGGGCAGGGGATGGAGAGACCGGTGCGTTACCCGTCGTGCTGAGCCCGGGGGGGACGCTGGCAGGCATGGGCGCTCTTGGCTGTTTTAAAACCTTTTTCCCCCCAGCTGTTTGATTCCTAGCCTTAAAGCAGACCGCACACGGGTTTGGGAGGGCTGCCTGCTGGCAGAGCCCCGGGCAGGAGCAGGGGGCCAGGGACCACCAGCACGGTCCTGCCCAGAGCCGTGGCACAGCCTGGGTGGGGGCGAGGAGGGACGGAGGCTGCCAGCGTGGTCCCCGCCGCAGTGCCCAGCCCTGGGCAGCGGGGAGCCGGTGGGTGCCCAGCTCCAGGGACTGAGTGTCCAACAGCTCCGATGGGCAGGGAGGGAGGGGGAAGGGGGAAGGGGGAAGGAGAGGTGACAGTGACATCAGCATCTTGCTGCAAGCTTCTTGAGATCTGGCACCTGCTGGCGCGATGGCAGAGCCGCTGCTGGTTTCTACAGAGGCAGGGTTTCATCCGAGCATCTCCGTTCAGTTCGGTCCCCGCCTCGGTGGTCCAGGGCGGCTGGAGGGGAACGAGTAAGAGCTGAACTGCAGATGGAAAAGCCACTCCGAGTGGAGTTTTTGCAGTAATTTGCTCCGTGACATTTAGTCAGAAGTTTAATTTTACGCATTAATCAACAAGAGAGGGAGCGTTTTATTTTTACGTAGATGGCCACTATTCCTCTCCCATTTACACCATGCAGCTCCATTGATTTCATTAGGATCCACCAGGCAGAAATGAGAGTGGGACTTGGCCCCCTTAATTAAGATGACTGCTGCTAAAGGCGGAATGATGGAAAATAATTAACCCTGTAAAAAACACACGATGCTGAGAAGGAGAAATACATAATTTAGGAATCAGGAGGCTGTTATGCAATATTAATTACAGACAGCATGTCTGAACAGCACGACATACCGAGAGTCGTGCCGCTCGTCACAAAGCCGCTGAAGAAGGCCAATTTTGCTCTTGATGTTAAACGAGGAGCCCAAAAGATGCATCTCTAGAGTAAATGGCCACCACGGCGGGGTGGGGGGTCCGGCTGTGTTTGGGGGGGGAGCTGGGGTAGCGGGGGGTCAGCACGGCTCTGCCCACGGCTGTGCCGGCCAGGAGAGCCCACCACCCTGCGGCACAGAGAGCTTGTGTCTCCCCTCCTAGATCTCTGGCGGGCAGGGACAAATATGCTGCCTCTGCTGGCGGAGGCTCAACCAATTTCATTAATTAAAGTTCTAATTGTACTAAGCGAGCTTTGACCTCCTAGGAGGACCCTTGCCCTTCTTTGCAAAGAAAATTGGATTATTCCTACTAGTGCTGATTGTCAGTGCCTTCTTTGCTGCTAAAATATTCTCTCTACTTCCTAATCAAATGACTTAAAAAGGCCAAACATGGAACTTTCAACAGCAATAACAAATACACCTATTTATTTAAACAGGCGCAAGAAGTAGTAATTCACGAGGCAATTTCTAGAGAAGGCTATAAATGAATGCAAACAGAAGGTCCACTTGTCTCTGATGATGCTTTAAGGGTTGGATACTGGATTTAAAAGCTCCTTCAGTGCTTTCTTTTTAACACAAAAGCATTACTTAGGAACCAGAGAAATGCCTTAGAGATTGGGATTGTTCGTCACACCAGGGATGGGGATAACAGCAGTGAGGAGCTGGATAATAAGGAGGAGGACATTACCACGGTTGCAGGGCAGACAGGACCGGGAGCGTAAACACGCTTGTGCATCGTATAGGCCAGCGGCAAACGAGCGCCGGGGGGGTCTGGGTGCACTGGGGGGGCTGCGGCAAAGGCAGGGCTGCAGCAGCGGGGCAGGGAGGGCTCCTGTCCCCTCTCCTGTCGCTGTGGGTGCAGCACCCGCATCCTGCCGGCTCCAGCAACGAACGCTTGTACCCGCAGAGAAGGGCATTGAGGCAGCATGGGGGCTATGGGGCAGCGGGGGGGGCTATGGGCACCACGGGGCTGTGGGGCGGCGTGAGAAACGCAGGACCCCGTCGCTTGCTGTGCCAATCTTTTCACGTGGGATCACGCAGGGGCGTCATGCGTCACGTGCATACCTAAGCTATAAAGGCAAACTATGCCGCTGCCATGCTGCTTAATCACTTGGCCCGGGCGTTATTTCACCAGAGATGAAACTTGTTTAGCACGTTGCCTCCAATATTTTACACTCAAAGGCAGCTCCATAATTGCGGGAGGGAAAGATATTGGTGAAAAATCAATTAATGCTCATTTCCTGTATCATTGTCATTAATGGCAAAACTGGTAAGAACCATCTTCTTGTTTAATTGTTAATAGGTAAAAATTATGCATTAAGGAGGGATAGCCATTGCAAACAGAAGCAGATCTGTGCCTGTCCCAGCCGTGCTTGGTGGGGTGGATGACGTGCGTCGTGGCCCGGGTGTCCTGGGACGTACCCGGCTTCCCTCAAAACTGAATTGGCCCAGACCTGGCACATGGGGAAGGGCTCGGTGCGTAGAGGGAGCCTGGGCTGAGCCATGAGGCTGTCAACAGATGAAGCAAACCCGAACTGGAGTGCTGCCTGGTGTGTCTCCATCCAGCTGACCTAGCTGCTACTCTGTAGGACACATACACACTTGCGAACGCCCATACTTTTGTGAAAAGCCTTGTGATATTTGAAATCTTGTCTTGCTTTCTGTAGTTAGATGGGAATCTCGGCTCCCGTTTACCTCCTGTTTACAGAGAAAAGGCTGAGGATGTGACTAGCACAGGAGCGCAGATGTAGATAAACCAAGAAAATCCTCAGATTGACTTAAAATCTCACCGCTGTTAAGTCGGTGGGCTTCAGGGGCTGAATCAAGACCGCTGAGCAATTTAATCTGATGAAACTCTGTGCTCCTTTGCTGCCTTACGCACTTCAGCTTAAAGAAAAACACGTGGCCTTTTACGTACATCTCAACCTCTGAAGCTAGCCCCAGCCTGGATTTGCCCAGATTTATGTTTTGCTGGCATACTGGAAGAAGACATCTTATTTTAGGGTGCTCCTTCCAGGTCATCACTCTTCATCCCCATTGCAGTACCAGGCACAACGTTGTTTGGACCCAGCAGCAGGTGCATGGGAAGGACCTATGCGATATACAGTCATGTTAAAAAGATGCCAGAAATTATTCATGATAGTGAAATAACATGATTACAAAATTGCTTCCAAGAAAACATAACTTGTCTTAGAGATTTCCTCCGCCAAGTCCTCCTGTTGCTGACAGTCCCGTCGGGCAGCAGCTTTGAGGAAGCCGTGGTGCCCCACGCAACGAACGCGCTGGGGCCATCAGGGCGGTGTAGAGCGAGGGGATTTTGAACTTGCTGGCACCGAAGGTGCTGCGCTGGTCTTTGATGAGGCAATGGGCATTTCCGTGGGCTCCTGGGTGGCTGCTGTGATTGTTCCCCACCTTTTTGTTTACATTCATGAATAACAGGTCAAACTTCAACCAGATAGAGATGTGTCTCTACAATTAAAACATTACCTATCATTGTCCACAACTTTTAACAAATTACTTATGATAGTTTTATAGCACAGGCAAGTACAAAGGCGAAATAAAGTAAGACGCTTAGGGTTTTAGTGTTGGTGAGTGACTGCAGGGCTCCCAGTTAGGAGGACTTTGGAGTTGAGGCTGGTGCTGTCTCAGCTGCCGTTAGTCCCGAGGCAATGCCCGGCGCTGGCTTTTGTACGTGAGCCGTCATGTCCAAAAATAAGGATGGCTTCCCACGTACCTGGAGGACGCCATCTCTCACCCAGCGCTCGGTGACCGGCGCCGGCTCAGGTGTTGGCCAGCAGAGCCGATGACCCCGGGGATGCTGGTGAGACCTGCGGCTCCTCCATGGAGGGGACCTGGTGCCGTCCCGCCGCACGTGGGGTGCGCAATGCGGGGCTGGAGGGGGATGAGGCGGCCGCAGGGCAGAGCTGGACGAGGGAGGAGGTGGCTCTGTTTTCCCCTCCACGAGCTGTGTCAGGGCTGCACAAGCCCCTGACAGATTGGAAGAGGCATGGCTGTGCCGAGCACCCAGGCCTTGCGCCGAGCCCCCTCCCGGCAGCGCCCCCTCCCCGGGCAGAGCTCCCCGGTCCCTGTCGGGCGGCACACGCTTCCTCTGTCCTGCAGCCTCCTTTTCTTAAACACTAAATCAAGGAATTATTTCTTAAATGACTGTAATTTTATTTTCTAGTCCTAGCTAATGAGCTCTTTGTGTAATGAATCATAAATTACTTAGAGCAAGATCTTTCTTTTACTTAGAAAGGGTAAAAAATAGGTGGCGTCTCCAGCCTGCGCCCGCTGTGCCCACACGGTAGTGGATTTTTCCAGCTGAAGCTCAGATATGCGCAAGCCCTAATTTTGCAGATAAACAGCTTCTATTTCATTAAATGAGCTCTGCACAGAATGTTTGTCTTAGTTATTTCCAGAAAATTAATTCATAGAATTTAATCTGTTTAGCATCTGATTAATGGGATTTTTAATCACCCATAATAATGATAATAAAAGGCTTAAAGTAATAACGGAGGAAAAGGTGTGTATTTGTCTTTGCTATTCCCATTGTCCTGAGAGTCATCAGTGCTGCGCAATAACTCATGATATTTGGCATTGTTTCTTTTGGATCTATTGATCAGATGAAAAAAAAAGACCTTGTTTGAATCTGATTCATTTAACCATTTTTGTAAAATTACCTATTATCAGGAGAGGTAGTTTTGAAGCAAGCATTTCAGTCTCCTTGAGTCAAGATACATCTGTACCGTTCACTCCTGTGACACAAATACTATTAAGCCCATGTCTCCAATAATTAAATGCCTGCTGCATGACACCTAAAATCATATTTGTTGTCAGATATGGCACAGGGTACAATAGTGATATATTATAGCATAAATTTAGTGTAAGAGTAGCCACGCTATGGCAAAGACATTTGCCTCTAGAACATTATGCTGGTGTGTATTTGACTTTTATTTTGTTAACCCTCTAAAAAGTGTATGTATGTCATGCAGTATGCCAGAGCACACGCTGCCGGCGTTATTAGAGGTCCCGCCTTGCAGTGAAACTGTCCAGAGCAGCTGAAATCAAATACAACGCATTGAAGATGGGGACAGGGCCCGTCCTTCTCCTCTAAGGCATTTAATACATTTGCTAAATCCTTTCCATGGTGTTGCAGAATGGCCAGGTCCGGGACGGCCACCACGGTGGCTGCCACCATGCCAGGAGGGGCTGGGGACAGCCCAGGGGCTTGGCTCTGCCTTCCACCGTCCCCTTTCCCTGTTCTCCCATGGGATGGCTCTGCTCCCTGGCTCAGCAGCGGGAAGCCTTGCTGCTCCGTGGTCCCAACTGGCCACCTTCCCTCTCGCCAGGCCATTCCAGTGCCGTACGGCAGGGCTGGGATGGGATGAAGCTCTCCAAGTGCTAGTGCCCCTCGGGTTTTGTCCCCCTGGTGCAGACAGGAGTGGCTGCTTGAGAAATGTGCTTATTTTAAAATTTTATTTATTTATTTATTTCCTTATTTTTTAAAGGAAAAGTTGGTTTTCAGAGGATCAATCATTTTCCTGTAGGTGCATGTAAATATGGCGCAGGCATGTCACTGAAATGCAGAAATAATGGAAAGACAGAAAAAGCGGAGCCGCTTTGGCCGTCGCCTGGGTTGCTGGCGTTGGTGGCAATCCCGTGCAGCCCCGGGGCACACGCAGCCGCAAGCTCGCAAGCTGCTGCCCTGGCTGGGACAGTCTTCACCTTCTCAAGTGGAGAAACGGCATTTTTTGTCTTGCAGAGACTTGACGCTGTGTATTTTTGGCTGTGGCAGGGTGAGCTGGAGGTCAGGGTGCGAGCACAGCCCGCTGCACTTTCCGGGGAGGAATCAATACTCCTGACCAGCTGCACTCGCACGCTCTGCACGGGGAGCGTGTGGGGAGGAACGTGGAGAGGCACGTGCTAAGAGTGGCGGAAGACATCCTCTGCTTCTCACTGGGCTCCTTCCCTCTCCCGCTCTGAAATTGGAAAGAAATGGATCGATTTTTTACTCTTTTCGGGGTGAGGGGAAATTGCAGAATGAAGATGACTTGAAAGAATGAGATGGATGGGAGTAACTGGAGCTCATCCTCCACGGGGGAGAAAAATGCAGCACAAATGATGATGTTAGCTATCCATCCTTCAGTCAGGGGTTTTATATGGAGGTCCATCACGGAAGGACCTGAGCGCGGGATGAGTGTGGGCTCTGCTAACGCAGGTGCCTGTGCAACCTTAATAATCCATTGCCAGCAAATATTCACAAATGGTAAAAAATTTAAAATCCCCATGGGGTTGTCCAGGAAAGTGGGCTGACTGTTCCCGGTCCCCTGGCTCTCTCCCGAAGCGTCGGTGTCTATGGCCAGGCTGTCACCCCGGCAGCAAGGGGACAGGGCCGGGGTTTTGTAAGGACTCGTTCTGGGGGAGCAGTGCCACCGAGCAGACCAGGGGACCATTCCAACCCCATGCCAAGTCACTCTTGTCTATTCACTCCCAGGCTGGGGAGGGGAACGAATAGGGCCACAGAAAGCGAGGGGAGGGCACTCGCCGTCCCTGCAACCTGCCCTGCCAGCCTTACGCTTTGCCAGGAGCGGTTCCAATAAATATAACCAATCAACCACAACCACCATTTTCCCTTCCCTGAGCAGCGGCCGGCAGAGCCGGGCGGGAGATGTGGCTGCTGCACGCAGGTTTTCCCTGGGGAGCGCCGGGGACACGGTGGGACACCCCGCTCCGCACAGGGCAGGCAGCGCTGCAGGAACCGGAGGGTTTCCACTGGCTGGTAGAGATGTCCCCCCTGACGTGGGCAGCGGGTGCAGGCTGTGGGTGGCCACCCCAGGAGGGCAGTAGCCCAGCTTCAGTGCTCCCGGTAGCGTGGTAGGTCCTTGCAGGCGCTGCGCCCTGCTGGGGGAGGCCGGGTGGTCCATGTGCCCACGGGAAGGAGGAAGCGTCCGTGCCGGGCTGCAGCGAGACTTCTCCAACCACAAACACCCACGCCTGCAAGTCCTTCTGCAGCACAAGAGGCAACCGCCCGGGGGGCATCACCAGGTCCAGGGGTTATGCGGCGCCTCCCAAATGCGCTTTTCCCCTCTCTTTTTCCATGACAATTCCCTTTTGCCCACTGGACACAGGAAGGCGTATTGCTAACGGAGGCGCTCCCAGCTACTCCCACAGATGGCCGTCTCCCAGCAGAGGCTGGTTAGGAAGTCCATCGCCTTTTTTGCTCTCTGGACTTAGAGCTTCTTCGAGGGGGGCTGCTGGGGGACAGGGGAGCCCCCGGTGGGAGCGTGCCCCCCGGAGGGGGTGTTCCCGAGGGGGATGCGAGGTCCCGGCGGCTCCTGGGGCTGCCTCCCATTGCCGCTTCTGCGGCTCCTGCTGAACGGAGGGACGAGCTCTCCCTTGCAGAGCAGTTATAAATTCCCAGCTTAGCAGGTTTCAAGCTGATTGCCTTTCCTCATGGTGTCTCTCTGTAAATGAGGCTTTTCACAGATGACGGATAGAGCCGCTCCTCCGGAGCATAAATCCTCACCAGCCCAAAGTACCGCCGCAACCTGTTTAACAGCCTTGCTTCCCAGCCAGCCCAGAGTTCAACTCCTCTGGATGACACAGCGCTTTGATGGCAATTCCTCATCAATTAGCCCCGTCTGCACCACTGGGCCTCCTCGCCGCAGCCTCTGCTTCAGGACTCGCCCTGGTTTGAGCCGGGGACTAACCCCAGCTCCCAAGTAAACCTCCCGCCAAGGGTTACCCATCTCTTCCTCTGGCCAGTCCTGCGCTAACCACCACCGAGGGACGGGGTTCCCTTCAGCCCTGCAGGCTGAAATGTGGTTTTTCTCTTGTCTGTCAGGTTCTCCAGGAGACCTTCCTCCCCCTCTTCCTCTCCTCCCTCGCAGGCTGTCAGACTGCCATTTATCCCTGTTGCTGACCTCTGGAGAAGACGGCACTGCGGGGTCACAGTGCTGCCCGGGATGTTGGGGCTGAGCAGCCAGCCGCACGCCCCGCCACCAGCACCGCGCAACGGCTGCCGAAGCCTCCCCGCTGCAATTAGTCCTGAGGGTCATCTACCCCAATTAGTGATCTCCTGCGCAGAACCAAAACCCTCCATCACCGCTATTGAGTCTCTCCAGCCTCTGCCTCCACCATGCTCCCTTCCCACGGGGCTGTGGGGATGGGGACACCCCAGCCCCGCGTCCCTGCCCAGCCTGGCCACCCCCACAGACCCTGACCCTCTGGCTTCCTGCCGCATCCATGTATTTTGAAAGTAATCCCTGTCCCGTACCACCTCCTCTGCTCCTCCATCCTCGCCAGCTCCTCTATTTTTAATGCCTTCAGCAACACCCCCAGCTTCGGGGGACTCGGTGACTAACGACCGTCAGCCCTGCTCATCCCCTTCGTAGCCTAAGCAGGACATAAAGCTCAGTATTTCTTCACATTATAATCTACTGCCATAATTTATACAAGTTTCATCTTTTATTTATTGTTTGAGCATTTTTACCCCCAAGGATTTCAGGGTAGTTTTAGTCTCAAGACCCATTTTCGCAGGCTTTCGGAGAGCTTTCCCCATGTTATTGGCTTCATTTATTATCTTCGGTTCTTCTATTGGTGCACACAGATTTTCTCTGGGGTTTCAAACCCAACTGCTGGAGGAGAAACCTCCAGGTTAAGCACCAAGGTCACCTTGTTCAGCGCAGGTACAGCCTGGGCGGTGTCACCTATAGGTGTACATCCAGCCTTGTGTGCGGGGCATGGCGACGGGTCCGTCCTGCGAGTCGCCGACCTGGGTGCCCGCCCTGGGAGCTGCGGGGAAGGACCACGCTTCATCCATGCGCAGACAACCTCTCCTGCCCCGTGCCGGTGCTCCTGTGGGACCGGGCTCGGGGTGGGGGCCTGCAGCGTGCTGGCTGCTTTACCAGCCACATTGCTGTGATTTTTTTCCTGCTCTACAAGACACATCAAGCCTGATAAGAGCGATGTATAAAAGCTTCGTAATTGTTTTATAGCAGAAAAGTGAAGCGATTCCACTTTGTCTGTGGAAATCAAGCCCCTTCCCTCGGCCAGGGCCACGGAGAAGCGGAGCCGAACCCCACGAGGTGCAGGGCTGCAGGGACTGCGGGGGGCTTTCCCCATGCATCGCTCAACACAGCGCGCATTTATTTACCCAGCAGGGTGAATTTGCACCTAAAATCATGGGGTCACCTTTAAGGGTGGTCAAGAGCTGCTGGGGGAGCGCTGGCAGAGCTGCAGGAGGGTCTGTGTGTGCCGTGACCCCCGGAGCACGGCTGGGGAGGGCGGGCAGCAGGAGCACAGCCGCAGCGCAGGGATGCTGCTGGTGCTGGGGCGCCGTGGTGGACCTGGGACAGGGACGATGGGCAGTGCCAGGGAAGGGCACGGGGGCCCAATCCACAGGCGATGTAAATTGCTGTAGTTTACCTGAGATCAATACAGCAATGCTGATTTACGCCCAGGAGAGCGTTGCCAAATACGCTAGATCAGAAGGCACCACATAGCATCCTCTTACCCCATAAACACAAAGCCCAGCCCAGCCCCGAGCCCCTTCTCACGCCGATGCAGAGTGGGTGCGATGCAGGTGTGATTTGGAGGAGTCAGTTTTGCCAGTGATTCAGCATACTTCTTTCTGCAGGACCGTGCCACACGCAAAGTTTGCAAAGGAAAACAAACATTTATGAAATCATCTCCGTTTTCAAAGGCGAGCTGGTTATGGACCTGTTTGCGAGCGAGCCCGCATTCCTGCCGAGGCAGGAGACACAGCCCGGTGCTCATTACTCTGCTCCCAGATGAACAGTAAGTCTCTGGAACAGTACTTACAGCCTGTAATAATATTACTGCTCGGTCTGCTACATGGTCCCTCAGTCATTTTTTCAATTAAAAAAGGACCAATGCTCTATTAACCTTTTGCCTGCTACTCCATTCTTCATACAGCCGCTGGCCAGAGATTGCAAGCCATGTATTAAAAAAGGCATATATTACTGTAAACCATCTCCAAGTTTTCTGTCATTAGAAAGATGAAGTATCATATTTTCATTTAAAAATATGAGACAGTTTATCAAATTCACAACCTCTGAACTCGCAGTGAAATCTCTTTGTTACCCGTGAGGCAGAAGGTAGCTGGTGCAAAGCCTGCCTTACAGCGCCGGGGGGCTGCCCAGCTGGCCAGGATGCCCGTGGGCTGCTGGAGCTGGGCGGCGGGGCTTGCACTCGGGACCGGGGGTTAGCGATGCTTCTGACAGCCTTTCCCATACGGACAGATGTATTCTGCCTCCAAAATCCTTTGGCAGGAAACGTCAGCAGCTCGAGTAAATAATATAAATAATACAACTATTTTCATCAAGCCGGTGTATGGATCCCAGGACGGTTTGTAATTAGGAACTGCTGTCCCTGGCTGTCCCACGGCAGCAGCAGCGTGCCTGGCCTGCCCAGCCTGCCCCTTCCCAACAGCCCTGCCTCGCACCTCTGTGGCCGAACAATCCTATTCCACTTATGCTTTGATGAGGGTTTTACCGGGCACAGTTTGGCATACAGACCTAGGGGAGGGTGCTGCTGTCCCCAGGGCTGTGGCAGCGATGGCAGGACCCCGACGTCCCATCCCCACCACCTCAGGCAAGCACAGCTGAGCCCTGGCCCTTGCCGGGCCACGAAGCATGCCGGTTTTAATTTTGTTTCGAGGTTGATTTGCTGCTTTTATTCCTTTTCTCAAGGCACTGGCTACCGGCTGTAACTACAGAGACCTGTTAGACAACAGCTCATATATAACAGTCCCAAATACAACCTCACCGATATATCATCCCTCTGAACCAGCACAGTGCATCCGCAGAGCAATCTTCTCCCCCGCACAGCATGCACAGGGGAACGGCCACCGGCCGCACCGTAAGCGACAGCTCTCGTTGCTCTGCACTCTCCGGACCCTGCGAGCCGTCCCGCCGGGACGTCCCTGCCTGGGGACGGTGCTGCCAGCCCCGCAGCAGCCCCGCAGGGGTGGTGGGAGCTTAGATCACGCTGTGACTAAGTCCTAACAGATATGGAGCTAATTGCTAGAATTGATCACTAATTTTGCAGAAAACACAGAACCTGGTTGATGGTGCACAGATCACGCTGGAGTTTTTGCTCGGCAGTTTATAAGCGTTTTATACACTGACCACGAGGTTCTGTTTGGTTCTTTTATACTTTCCACAGCATCCACGGTAAAGTACACAAATTAACTGTAAAACTTCGGAGACTTTTCCCTCTATTGGCACAGGGAATGTGTAACGGTGTGAATTCCTGATCTGGGCTTTTTCTTTTTGCTGACACTGTTACACCTGCATTTTCACCCTGTGTTTTAGGGCTTCTCCTTTTTGCTGCCCTAAATTTGTGCTGGCCTCCTCCGTGCTGTCTTGTGGTGTGAAGCCATAAACACGTTTTAAACAAAGTCCTTTGGCTGGTGCGGGGCTGTGCCGACGGGCGTGGGGCCGTGCCCCCCAGCCAGCCCTGCCGTGGGGCTGCGGTTTGTCGGGAGCCTGCCGTACCCTTCCTCTCTCCCCTGTTTCCCAGGGAATTACCAGGTCCGTCCTGTGCACCGACCCACAGCCGGGGCACCTCTTTGCCCCAAAGTCCAGCGTTTGAGATCAAATGTCCCTCCTTCTGTTTTATACCACCCCTTTTCTCTGGAGTCCGCTGTTGGGGGCTCCCCTAGCCGCCCGCCGGTGGAAGCGGCCCTGGCCGAACGGTGAGCTGGTGCCGGCGATCGGCGTGCAATGAACGCCGCGGCGGTGGGCGACGGATACGTCTTTCAGGCAGAAACGTCAGGGCGATCCCCCTTTTAAATTAAATGCACCACGAGACCTTTAGTGCCAACACGTGTCAGACAAGGTCCTTGTTTATGGCCCTTCCCGAGACCCCCCGGGGCGGGGGGACGTGGCCCTGAGGCACACGGGGGCCGCAGCCGGGGCGGCCATTCGTGGTGCTGAGGGCTGTCCGGGGACACGTGCAGGGAGGACTGTCCCAGTGCCCGCAGGGGAACGGCGCCGGACCCCGGGATTCGTCCTGCCGGGACGTCCCCGCCCGGGGCCAGCGCAGCCCCGTCGGCGCTGCAGCAGCGAGGGCAGTGTCCAGGTGGCCCAGGCATGTTTCCCCTCTTTTATTTCCAGTGATGAAGCGAGGAGCCAGGGCTAGCAGAGGAAGGATGTCATTCATCTCACAATAATCAATGAAACCCTCACGAACTAACACGCTGCATCAAGGAAAAAAGGCAAGTGAGGCCCCAGTCCAGGTGTGCCCGCTGCCCTCTCCCTTCCTCCCTGCGGAAGCTGGGGAAGCGGATCAGGGTCTGCCCGGGAAAGTGGAAGCCAGGTCCGTGGCACCGACCCGTGCTGCAGAAGGGGACGTGGCGCCGCTCCCTCCTCCTGCTGCATGTTTAATCTCTCCTGGCGCTCCCGCCGCTGCCCGTCCTGTCTGCGCCCCTGAGCCCGGGTCTGGGGAGGCTCGGGAACGTGTCCCGTGCTCAGAGCTGGGCCATGGTGCCGTCTGGAGCCAGTGCCCGGCAGCTTCGGTCCTCGTTATTCCCAGTTCTCACGTAAAACGGAGGATAAGGGGTTTATTTTAAACTATGGGCAACATCTCCGGCTGCTCCTGCTCCCGCTGCGCTGCACCCGCTGGCCCAGAGCCCCTTGGCACGGCGGCAGCTCTCATGGGGGTCTCCGCTTGCCTCCGCATGGCCTCCCCTGCCCCGACCTGCACGGCAAATAAACCGAAAGTATTTGTGCACCAAAAGAGCAAGTTGACGTGCTCTGGCAGCGACCGGCTCCTTGTTACCAGAGTCTGCTCTTAAATAAGCATGTACTAGCGAGACCTAGACGCTCCGGTTCGATTTCCAGGATCCACAAATAATGGTGTACAGCACATTGTTTGCTAGAAATTACCTGAAGCTCCGCTCTTCCGAGATCCCTCTGCTGTACAGAAAAGAGACCCTGTTGCAATCAATAGGTTTTCCATGGTCTCCGACTGTCCACTGGCCATTATTTTACTGGTCTTATTTTGCTTACGGTCCCGGCTGCATCAATATAAGCATTCCAGCTGTTTCTGGTTTAATTGTAGCAACAGTGATCAGGGTGCTTTTTTTTTTTTTTTAAGCTCTAACCCTTTCCCTGGCAAGGTCACAGGTCCTTCATCTGGAGAGGAGGAGGCAGTGGAAGACAGAGAGGGAGAAATGTGCTCTCTGAGCTTCGTCCTGACTCACAGCGGTTCCTCGTTTCTGGAAGCACCAGCCTCCTCCTGCCACCGTGGCTCCGCACAGCCCCGGGCTCCCACTCGCCTTGCGAGGCGTGATTCCTCACTGCTGTCAAGGATGCATGGGAATGAATGAGCCAAGTATATTGGAAAAGGTGATGTCCATACAATACTGCTTCAAAATGGTCCAGCTATTATGTGGGCAAAACTGCACAGCTCCATCCCAGCGGTGGAGAGTGCAAGAGAACAGATAATTTGCAGCATAATCTCAGTTTTGGGCAGTTTCTACATACGTCTGCTTCCCAAGGATGTATGAAATGACTCATATTAAATGAGAGTCAAACTAGTCAATCTTATGCACCATAAATCGGGAGATGACTCAATATGAATACTGCTATTGAGCTTTTATACTACAATGCCATATTGAAGTGCATAGATTGTTCATTTCTGAAAAGTCTTTGAATTTCACTCATTAGTCCTACATCATGCCCAATAGTTTGTGCCTGTGTAGAAGGTCTGTGGGGAAGGGCATCCAGCCTGGCAGAAGACACCGAAGCTACCGCCCCCTAGGGTAGTTTGTCCCCATGGCTTTAATTTGGGGTCCTCCTTCCTTGTGGAGTTGGCCTCAGGTTAAAGATGTCTTGTTATCACATCGTTTTTTCCCGCAGAAGTTCCCGTATTCTGTAATCAGGGCATCTTTCGCTCTTTTCTTGACAAGCTCAACATGTCAGGCTCTTTTAGCTGGTTTCTGTGCAGTGTATTTTTGGCTTGCAAGTAATTTTTATGGCTATTTTCTGTTCCCTCCCCAATTTCTCAACATCCTTTTGGGACGTAAGTACCACAACAGGCTATAGCACTGCAATATCTGTCTATAAGTGCCACATGCTGAGATAGGAGCAGCTCGCCTCCTTCTCACCCACCGTGTTCACATTTAGCCAGGGCTTCCATTAGCCCACTTTTCCACAGCGGCTTTTTGGGTATCATGTTCCATTATTTATTTGAGGATAAACACCTAAAAGCTAGATGTTTTTCAGAGCCGTTGCTCCCCGGAGTAGCCTCCTCTGTGGTACCCTCCTATTCACGTCCTTTGCACTAGACCATGTTGAAATGCATTGGTCCGAGCGACCCTGCCGTAGCAGGAGATCCATGCTTTTACACGGTGGCGGCTGCTCATCCCCAGGGCTGTGCCTGGCACCCCAGGCGCCTGCCGGAGCCCTCGCTGGGACACATCACAAATGTTTAATGGCATGCAACACTTCTTTTCGTCTTCAGGTCTTACTGTTTCCCTTCCAACTCCTTGACTCTCTCCCCGCATTTCTTCTTGCCGGGCCGGGCGGTCTGGGTGCTGCTGGGCGGGCAGAGCCTGCTGCCCCTGTCCCAACGGTCACCATCTCACCCGCAGGCTGGTCGCCTCTTTTCATTTCTTACCTTCTCGCTAACCATCAGATGGCTGGAGGTGAAGATCAATGTGCCTGAAGGAAATTTTATTTACTTTTTCTCCTGCGTGAGGAGACACTGTAGCCAATATCCCCGGCAATAAATTTAATTCAGGTGCTTGCGAGGACTAACAGTGCTCCTGAGAGGAGCGGCTCACACTGTGAGCGCTCAAAGGGCTTCTTTTAACTTTCTCCCTTTGGCAGCGCCTTGCATCATGGCATTTTACATCCCAGAGTGCTGGAACCCAGCGTGACACGGAGCGACGCGGCCGAGGAGCGCGCGGGAGCACACAAAACCCTTAATAAAAGAAAGACCACTTCCAGGAGTTGGCAGTGGTCATCTGTCTGTCCCCTCCGCCTCCCTTCAAAGCCAGGCCCTCTCCCAGCCCCGGCAATTCCTTCTTTCCTGTGCCCCGCGGCCCTGGCCTCATGGTCGGGTTTGGCTGAGGAGCACAGCCCGGCTGGGTGGCTGCGGTACCCAGGGATGCTCAGCTCTCTCCAGCCCACAGCCTGGGCACCGTCTGGCCAGCTCAGGCTCTGTTTCCTGATTTTAGTCCTATGCCCCATCTCCCTCGTAATCTCCTCTCTCTCTGAGAGCTTACGTGGATTAGCAGGACCCTTCGTATTAGCCATAAACCTCCTTGATCCCCAAATGACTCCTCTAATGGGATTGAACCCACCTTTTGCAGGCTGGCTGCGTACCTTTTGTCTTTAAGACAGGCTGATGTACCTGCTGCCTGCGCCCATGGGGCTGTCAGCATGGGGACCCGGCGCTGCAGGGGCTGCGGGGGCCGTGGGCTGCCCCCCGTGCTGCAACTTGCCCTTATCCCCAGCCGTGTCCTCCAGCCATGCTGCGCTGCACTGATATCCCTCCTTTTACTTCTTTGTCCCTAGATTTATTATTCTACAGTGATTGTGTTGAATTGCATTTGAAATCAATTAGCACAGGTACTCAGAGATGAATGTTCATGCTCTGAAAAAAGGTGATGAAAACATACCATTTAAATAGAAATCAATTTCCCTTTCATGTATTTCTTCCTAGCTACTGCCCGAAATTAATAGTTTTTAGATATTTGTGTGTGAAGAGGAGAGTCTCCCCTCGTAAAGCACTTCCCTCTCCTCCTGCCTCCTCGGGCTCACCAGGCGCAACTCACCACCGCAGCCTTTTATATCGCGCACAGCAAACGAGGCTGTTTTGTTTGCCTGAGCAAGAACAGCTAGGTCAGGAGCGGCTGTAATTGCCTCCTCCCTCCTCATATTTTAGTGACATCATTAGCCATTTCTCCATGGGAAACTATTTAATTCTAGCAATAATAAACACAGGACCTGCAGCAAATGAACCCCAGGCAGCTACAGTACTTGCCATTACCCGGTGGGCTTGATCTTTATCATAAACCTCGATGTACCAATTAGACTAACAATGAGCAGAGAGCCAAAAAGGAGAACAAGAGAGGGATTAAGCAGTTGTCCCTCCGGATCTCGGGGGCAGCGCCGACCCTCCCAGGCACGGCAGGCAGGAGTGGGGCTGCGTTACTGAGCCCACGGGAGCCTCCCCAAACCTCCACCGCCATCCAGGCACCCCTGACAGTGAGCTGCAAAGGTCTGGGGCTGGGTTCCCACCTTGGGTGGCTCTGGTGATAAGTGGTGCTGCTCAGGCCATTTCCGTGCCCAAAGCTTGTGACAAAAGCAAGGAAAAAACAAAAAACCAAAAGCACCTATTTCTTTAGGGCACTTCTCTGAGTGTAAAGACTTGAGGACAGCCAGCCGAGCCAACGGTGCCCAGTCTGTTCCCGGGAGGCTCGCTTTGCAGGGAGCAGGGGGTCCGGGTGCGCAGCAGGGGCAGCCGCGGAGCCTGCCCGAAGCTGGGCTGAACCCGTGGCTCCTGCCTGTGCAGCCTGGGCTTGGGGTCTCCATGTGTCCTCCCCCTTTCAATTACTGCAGTAAGGTGCTCCTGTATCTGCCTTACGATCATATACCTAGACTGTCCCACTAAAATCACATGACTTTTACCAAAGCCCAAAGCCCAAATGGTGCAAGAGTTGGACGAAAAGAAGAAAAGACGTATGTTGTGCTAACCTTTCCTGAAAAATTGTGGCAAAAGGATTCTCTCCCCATGCCCCAGGGAACCCCTGAAGAATGAGTTTTCACCAGGCTAAAGCACCTCTCTTGCATCTCTTATTATTTCACTATTTGCATGAGCATTCAAATAAGTCACTGAATAAACAACTGACAAACCCAGCCCACGTCTCACAGTTTTACACATTCAGCTCAAACCATTCCCACAATCTGACTTGCTTCAAAGCCACGAAGGTGGCAGCATTTAATGGCTGTTTGCCTTGCCTGACAGCAGCCCAGGGCACGAGCATCCTCCACATGCTGAGATGCTCCACCTTGGGCCCAGATTCCCCGATTTCGGGTCGGAGGCACAGTACATGCTGTCAGGTGGATTTTTGGGACCCAGGAGGAGGCAGAAGAGAGGGGCCAGGGATGGCTCCGGCACGGTCACAGCACAGGGACCTTTTCTGGCAAATCCCTGTACAAAACCCCAGGCAGGAAGGTGGCGAGAGGGTGTCTGGGTGCTGCCCACGGGCCCGTTGCAGGCAGTGGGGAGCAGAACTGAGAGTGCGGGAGGCTTCTGCTGTCCCTCTGCATTTCCAGGCTGCCAGGGGCTGAGCGGCATGGAGCAGGGCATCACGGGCAGCACGAGCTGCTGCTGACGGACATGACTCGTTGTCGGTGATGGGGTTTAGTTTTTGTCACTGCTCCCTGCCAGACGAGCCGAGATGCCGTGCGAGGGCGGGCAGGGCCGGGCGGTGCAGGGGGGCGAGGGGGGCACCGCTGGGCTGGGGATGTCGGCACTGCCACCGCGCTTGGCCGGCAGTGCCCTAAAACTCAGCCCTGCCTTTCCCAAGGACCTGTCCCCTCATCCCCAGCTCTTAATGACAAGGGTCTTTCTAAACTGCTTGTCCGCTGGAGGACCAACATGTTAATACTGTAATCATTTCATTTATTATCTTCTTTAGTCTACAAAATCTAATCCCCAAATTTAAGCAAGCATCTGTCCTCTTCATTTACCGCAGAGGCATCAAATTACTGTTCAGCCCCTCTGTTATGTCCTGATCCCTTCGATCTAGTTTTCTATCAGTGTTATGATTAATCTCCTCCAATCATTTTTCTTTACCATCTGTTTTACAGCAGGAGTCCTGTGCTTAGACTGGTTCAGGCGAAGGACCGTGAACCCTGGGACTCCCCAGCTCTAATCCTGGCTGTACCAACAAGGCACTGGGTGATGCTGAACGAGCTGGTCCCTTGACCTCCTTGTCACCCAGATGGAGCCAGCGTGGAAATAGGACAGCACGAAAATTGAGGTGCTGCATTGCTGCTAATGAAGCGCAGGGAAGATTTAGGTTAATTTTCTGGGAAATGTGGGGAATTTTCATTATGGCGAGGACGGCTAAGCACTAGTGCAGGTCTTCTGGAGAGGCTGTGGGATCCCGTAGCTGGAGGTCTGGGGCCTGCCACCAGCACGGGGTCTGATCAAGGGCCCCAGCATCTGGAAACCAGTCCTGCACTGTAATCACAAGCTGTGTGACGACGCATCTACTCCTGGTTTGAGCTCTCCCTTGCTGGTTTTATTTCAGGCCCCCGGTTCTTACTGTGGAAGAGATGGAAAAGAGTTGTTCCCTGCCCACCGTCTTTGGTGAAGCTCAGGACCTCACAGACCCACAAGCTAATGGGGGATGAACTACACACAAATCAAGACCACTGTATCTAGGCACTTGAGCTATATATGTAATTTTATGAAAATAAATATGTTGTTGCCTTTGCACCCATCTGATGTGATCGGTTCAGCACTGTACTTCCCGATGTGCCATGGTGCGGTAGGCACAGTTGTGCTGTGGCTCGTGGGCAAGGTTGGACGAACACGATGGTCACAGCTGGCTGCAGGACCCCAGACCTCGCCTGCACTCAGGGAGGTCGTGCCGCCTTCGCCACTTCCAGGGCAGCAGCAGCAGCAGCCATCAGCCGGTCGCTGTTTTGGGGCAGGGTGCACATTCCTGTTGTGTCAGGACCTCCAGCCAGGCTGGCAGTCTGAAGGGTTCAGGATTGCTAAATGCACTGGAGAGACGTTGCAGTCAATGCCCTCATTTAAATCTGTTCCATTTTTTGACTATGCCTACCCTTTCTCTAAGAGAAAACAGGTCTTCAGCTCAGGCCCCTGGTTGCAGAGGTCTGGAATAAAAATTGTTCGCAATTCTCTTTTTGTTTCTGGTCTTCAGGTATTGATCCTCTTCTCCATTTTCCCCACTCTCGGCTTTATTCCTGCCACTGCGTATTTTTGGTTTATGCTTCTTGCCAGCAGCTCCTTCTGAAGCTTTTCTCAGGCTCCTGATTTGCCTCCCACCACCACTGCAGCACCTACTAGCCCTTTCCAGGTCCTCCTTGCTGGCTCCCCATGCAGCCCCGGCCCCGGCCGCTCAGGTTTGGTCCCCAGAGCGTGCCGATGAGCTGCTAGCACAGCGGGTTTGTGCTGCTGGTGCCTCACATTTGTAATTACTGCATAGCATACCTTCAAATAGCCTTTCATATTTTAATCCAGATAGCTAAATCATCTTCTAACTAACTCCCCCATATCGCTATTACTTAGGTTTGTATTCCCTTTTTATTTTTAGATATAGATATTTGCAAAAGGTATAGATTGTTACCTTGGACTTTCACATGGACTGGTAATCACTAGTGGGGTTGGGTAGGACCACAACACTGAGTTATTAAACCTTTCTGTACCCATGGTATCATCTTAAAGGATAATTTTGGGTAAGCACCTGGGTCATATTTGTTTATAGGGGTGTAAATGGCAAACCGGTACCCAAATCTCTGTCTGTCCTCCATCTCGTGCTGAGGGTGTGCTTGATGCATTTGTTTTCCCGTGACTGTAAGCTTCTTTTTGATTTCCTAATTTTTCCTTCTCTTCCCTGTGTTATTTGTTACCATCTTCAGCTGAGCACAGACTGGTAGAGTCAGAAATCAATTCAGTGCTGGAGTTTCAATCTCGGAAGAGCTATATGGGAAAGGCCTGCCACCTTCCCAGGATAGTCTGTGACAGAAGATAAATAATCTCAGATTTTTTGCCAACATGCCGTATTTCAAACTCATAATCAGTCCACTATCACCCTTAGGTTTTCTTCAGCACTGTGCGATCTCCTTCCAGCTCCGTGTGATTTATGTTCCCAGGTACTGACACCAATTGTACATTTCTAATCCTCTCTTGTATAATTTCTCTTTGCTGCATTTCCTTAATTACCCTCTTTCTGACATTCCTTTTCCTTCCTTACTCCTCCTTCCAGCTTGCTCTTGGGCTTCCTTGCCCTCCATTGACTCCTTCTCTCAATTTGCGGTGTAAGCATGGTTTATGAATGCCCTTGAGCCCCGGTGACGCTGGGGTTTTGGGTGCCGCGTGTTCCCCAGGCTGGAGCGGAGGCAGGAGCAGCCCCTTGCCGGGCTGGAGCTGGGCACATTGCTTGACAAAGACCTGCAGCGAAGGACATGGAGAATCACTCATTCAGGCTGTTTAAGCCACCACCACATCCCTTCCCTGTGTGTAAATGACTCCTGACCTTGGCGTCGGGATTTGTCACCTCTGATGTCAGTAATTCCCAACAACAAAAACGATGGAGACGTCCCGCTTGTCCGGTGTGCAGAGGACCTGGGCCAAAGCGACCACCCGGTCTCAGTGCTGCAGGGATGCCACCGAGCCGCGGCCAGGTTCTGCACGTCAGCCCTGGGATCCTGGATCAAGGAGGATGTGCTTGATGCATTTTAAAAAGTTTGGGCTGATGATAACAGGGAGGGGAAACAACGTCATGGCCCTTTTCTGACCGGCTGCAATGAGTGGTTTGACAGCGTCCTGCTGTGATGGAGATGTGCGTCCTGGGGGGAAATAGGGATTGTTTGGGAAAGAGCAGGCAGGTTTTGAAAATCAGGAGTGTGCGGCGGCCCGCAGGCTCATCCTGCCTTCTTCATGGTGAGCTGCTTCAGCCTTGGCGGTTGCAGGGAGCGTGGGGGGATCCGTGCTGGCTGCAGGTGGCTCGAGTGTAGTCTCCCCCCCATGCCGACTGGATTGCTTGGTTTTATCAAGATGAGTTTCTTTCCCTCTGTGTTCATCCAGTGGAAACCCTCAAAGCATGGAGGCAAAATTGGTTTTCCAAGGTTGACCAGTGATAGTGTAGTAATTAAATCATTAGGCTGGCAGACGTGGGGCAGCAGCTTTAATCTGTATCTCTGCCTCCTGTGTGACACTGGCCAAAGCGTGTCATCTTTCTGTAGTCCTAATTTATCTATAAAGTGGTGCCAGCCGTTCTCTCTGCCGCGTCCCAGTAACAGTACATGCTCCAGGGCGGAGCTCATATTTTGATGCTACTTTTTGTCACGCTCTGACCTAGCCTAGGATTTCCAAACCAGTAAAAAACCCAGAAGGCAGTAGCAGCGATGCTGCTGCTCAGAGGCGTGGGGAGCTGGGGGGGCTGGTGCCGGAGGGGCCAGGACCTGGGCTGGGAGCTGGGCTGGCCGGCCCTGCTGGAGCGGCACCAGGCTGAGCTGCATGAAAGCCGGGGGGGTTTGCTGCTGATGCTGTGAGCGGCAGGGCAGGGGAAGGGCAGGGCAGCTCACTGTGCTGTGCTGCCATCATCGCAGAGATGGCCAGAGCTGCCCGAGCCAACATGCCTCTGTCGCCTCACGCCCATGGCCCCAGCTGATTTTGCGTATCTGGACTATTGCCGTTGGGTTTTTTTATTCCTGCTTTTCTCTCTCCATCACCTCCTGGCTCCAGCTGTGGACAGGCGAGGGGCAGAGGTGCCCGGGCAGCCACAGCATGGGCTGCCCTGCACCGTCCCAGGGCAAGCAACAGCCCCGCGGGGGGAAATGCCCTGCTCAGGGCTCACAGCTGCTGCCGGCTGCTTTTGGAAAGAGGAGGAGTTGGATAACTCATGCCAGGCTGAGAAAAGCACCCGAAGCCGCTGTTGCTCTTAGGGGATGAGCAAGTTGAGGTCCTACCGAGCAGGTTTGTGTGCAGGA
The DNA here is from genome assembly GCA_013389945.1 of Fregata magnificens. NCBI lineage: Eukaryota > Metazoa > Chordata > Aves > Suliformes > Fregatidae > Fregata > Fregata magnificens. The sequence continues at coordinate 179,399 of WAAD01012226.1, read as the reverse complement.
GAGGTGTCTGTCCCCGCAGTGCTGGGGTCTGCGCGGGCAGAGCCTTCCTGCAGCTCTGCAGCCGCCCCGGCTGGGCTGGGAGGGCTGAGGGGAGGGGGAAAATCACAACAGTTAACTTTAAGAAATCGCTGGAACATCTTCTTCATAATTAATAAATGAAAAATGTTACTGCAACTAATCAATAAAGTTGTTAGAGGGAATTGATCGGAGGGGGAACTCTTTTTGTGGGTACAATTTTTCACCTATTCAGAACAAAAGGCTCCCCGGGGTGCCATCAAACAGATCGGCGCTTGGGAGCCTGACCTAAACGGCGAAAAAAATAGAAAGACAATTAATTAAAACCTGAGAGAGCGACATCCCCCGAGAGCTGCAGGAGGGGACGGACCCAGGCATGGTGGCCGTGCACGTGCCACTCTCGAGGGCGGCCCGGGGTATGTTTCAGGTGGCCCCAAGCCGAGAGGAGGCACCTTGGTGCTGCAGCTGGGGTGAGGGGGTGCTGGACCTGGGGTGGAAGGTGACAGTCCTCCTGGAAAGGACCGTGCACCCTCCGGTGCCGTCAGCCAGCTGAGCTGTCACCAAGCACGGCAATGTCCCCAGAAGCCACACGCCGGGACGGTTTCCCTACAGGAGCGCACACGTTGCACGGCCTGTCCGCCCTGCTCCTGCTCGGCGGGGTCAGCTTTTCCACAACCAGTCTGACCGCCTGGGCAGGAAACAACCCCTCTTGCAGGGAGTTTACAGGGTGATAATGAGCATCAAAAAAACCTTGGGATTGACACTTGACATTCAAGTATTTGCCTTGGGAGGTCTAATTTAAAGATCTAGTTAAGCTGGTTTTTTTTTTTTTTTTTTTTTTTTTTAAGTGGCTTGATTGTTTTTCCTCTTGGAAAAATTGTGTTTGGGGCATGACAAAACACAAATCTATTTTCAGGTCAGCATTTTAGACCTCATTTTTGTTCTTGCTGAAAGCAGATGCTCCTTGACTGCAGCAGGCACAAGAATAGCTCCTCTTCACACACGCGCTTTCCTCCCTCCTGCTCACCTAACACCACTGCAGGTCTTGAGCCTGTGAACATGTAAGGATATGCTGGGACTGCTCACACACAGAAAGCAAAGTCTGTGCATAAATGTCTGCAAGCCCAGGGCCTTTTTCATCCTTTCTAATATCTCTATTCATTTTTTGCATGCTTTTAATTTTTCATTGCTTTAATACGTGCAATGATGAAGGACTAGAAGAAAGGTGAAGAATTAAAATAAGTGCTCAGTTTAAGCTTCAACGTGACACCTGGATTTTGCGATGAACTGTGTAACCGAGCTGTGGGAGTCTCCTCTGGCATCACGGTGTTGCAGGGGGATGCAGTGCTGGCCCTTGGGCGGGGGGCTCCCCTGCCTGCCTCCTCCCGGGCTGCTCCTTGGTGTCCTCACTGGGCCCAAGCTCTTCTGGTTAAAGCCACCCGCCAGACAACCCCCGCAGGCAGGGCAGGCACTNCGGCGGGGCTGGGCACGGTGGGCCCCCCGGCCGCCCCTGCCGGCAGCCCTCACCTCGAGCCGCAGCGGCTGAGAAGCACCTCGGCAGACCTGCCGTCAACCTGGGGGGAATCAATGAACAATTAATTACTGTCATCAAGCGGGACTCTGCTCGGGAAGACAGCAGACTTATATTTATCAATTACTAATTAGTAGCGCTTGCCTGGCTGGCAGTTGTCTGTCAGCCAAGAGGAGCGTGGCGGCGGGGCTCGCGCAGGGTCACTTTCTTAGCGGTAATTAAGGATGGATAAACTTGTTTGGAAAAGGCTGGAAGCCTGAACTACAGCTGGGAGGAAGGGAAAAAATCCAAACAATTAAGACTAGGATCTTTAAAAGAGCTTTTAGATGCCAAAGCCGCCAGCATTTCACTTGGGTTAAGTGCCTAGCTCCCGCAAGATGATGAAAATCCCAGCCCCAAATTAATTTTTTAGATGTGCATTGGCTCAGAAACAAGGTGGTTCCTTTGCTTTCTCCTTCTGCCTCCCTTTCCCAGGGAAGGGAGCATGCCTCTGCCATGGGCGCACCCTCCTCGCCGCTGCTGACGTGTCTCGGCACAGCGCCCTGGTCCCGGGGGGGTTCCCTGGCCCCCCAGCCAGCCGGGGTCCCCAAGGGTGACACTGGCCCCGCAGCGAGGTGCTGGAGAAAGTCAAACGCGTGCAGATTTTTCCCAACTTAGTGGACTTGTAGCTACTGCTGTAAGGGATGTCAGCCGTGCTATGGGATGAAATGCTAGAGACAGGGATGGGTGCTTTGCTGGAGTGGACTTAGCTGGGAAGTTACTGTGCTGACAAGCTCGGGCAAGAGCAAGACGATGACATAAAAGCTCTTTATTTGTGTTGTTTTTGGGAAGAGACAAACTGGGAAGAAATGCTGGGAGAAGGATGGATATGGGGGTGCTTGCCCATGTCCCCACAGTGTCGGGGCTGGGCAGGACTGGCCCCAGGTCTGGTTTTTGCAGCGCCGGGCTCTTCACCCGACTGCCCAGGTGCGCCCTCCTGGCCGCTGCACCACGGCTCGTGACCCTGCACTTGCGTCGGTGGTTTGGTGATGTGCCACGGCCGTGCTTGGGGGGAATGGAGGAGCCAGCCCCAGGCAGTGCGTGCCTGGCCTTGGCGCGGGGAGGACCGAGCTCACGTAGCAATGGCTGGTTTGGAGGAGACCCAAATTGTCCTCTGGGAAGCCTGGATGGGCCTGAGGTGGGAGAGGAGACCTAACGCCGCTCAGGGGCAGCACCCTGCCCTTGCTGGCAACAGGCTGGGAGGGTTTTGGACGGAAGGTTATGGGACAGGCTAAACCGCTGCTGCAGAGGACAGGGTTCAGCAGCCCGGGGATCCCTGCCAGCCCCGGCTTCACCTTTTAACGACTCTTTCTGGCCACGTTCTGCAGGGTGTACAGAGCTGCTGCCTCTCTCCCGAAGGGCTGGATGTGCACTCCCGGAGCCGCCGTGTGCGGCTGTCCCCTCCTGGGCTGCCCTTCACGCCGGCACTGCAGTGAGCCGTCCCGCAGCCGCTGCTCAGCAAAGCTTCCTTCTTAACCAGCTTCCTGTGTTGAAAACAAATGTCAAGAGCTACTGTGGACTAGTTTTTCTTGTAGAGTATAAAAACCTCAGCAAGGTGTTTTTTCCTTTTGTAACATCAAGAATAAGTTACCATTTAACCATCTCCTGTTGTTTGAAAAGGAATTTCCTGACCCAGCCCATCCCGAGGAAGTAACGCTTTAACTCTGACTTTGCTAAATCCTCCAGCTCCACATCAAGTTGATTATTGATGGTGATAACTGTTTTATCTGCCGCAGGTGACTGATGCCAAACCACGCGGTGAACTGGACATGAACCAGTATCTTATCACTTTGCTGGTGTTATCGCCCCCCCGAACGGCAGCAGCAGGACCTGGCTGCTGGTCTTCCCAGGCAGCCAGGACAGTAACTTATTGTTTGTAATTAACTAGATCAAGCAAAACTCCTATAAATCAATCATGGCTTGGCTAATAAATAAATCTTTGATCAATTACTACCTGCAAGATGTGTAGACAAGGGTCAGTATCTCTGATTTACCACTTTCCTTGTGCTGAATTGGAAGATCAAAGATTAATGTCAGGAGGGACATCAGCTATCTGAATGCAATGCATTATTTAAAACTTCAGAGATAATAAAATTTTTGAGGAGACTGGCCCATTAGTTCAGTGTTCATATTGACATTTCTCCCACTGTATTAGGAGTTTTGTTAATGATTTTATATTCCCTCCTGACTCCCTACTCATTTTTCTTTGTCCTTTTTTCATTTTTAATGGGGCGGCCGGACGTGTTCCCCCAGCGACTCCCCAGCGGCCCGGAGCCTCCGCGGCCCCTCGGGGCAGAGCGCCTGCCCCGGTGGCCCCAGCTCTGTCGGACGGCACACAGCGGCTCACTCAGCTCCTCCGGCCCGCGGGAGCTGTCGCGCTGCCATGTGGCCCCGCCTCAGCATCACACGCGCCTTTGCTAATTCCGGGGCCGCATTTCTTAATCTAACGACTAATTCCAGGAACCTGGCCACGCCATAATGGGCTGCTGCCTCCAGGGACTCGCCGGTTTTGCTCGGTCTGGCGCTGAGAGGCAGAACAGCGGGGTCTGCCTCCAGAGGAGGGAGGATGCTGCCGGGCTTTCCGACGTGGGGAAAGCTGGCCAGAGTTGCCTCATTAGCTCATTTACTGGCTAATCGCGGGGTATTTGGTAAAGCCCAGAAAATTTCCTGGAAATGCAGGAAATGGAGGGAGCACCCCAACTAGGAGGAGCAAGGTCCCACGTGCTCTGCGGGAGGTGGCACATGTGCTGGGAAGATCTGAACAGGTCTTATGCCCCAAAAAAGGGAAATGCACCGTCTGAAACGTATCTTGTTGGCACTGCCATGAGGAGGGATGAGTCCATGGGGTGGTCCACCCTTTGGCCAGGTAAGCGTGGTGCAGATGCCAACAGCTCACCTGGTACCCTCTTACGGACCTGCTCTCTGCTCCACTGGTGCTGCCGTGTAGACGTATCCCGGGAGCCTCATGGGAAAGGACCTGTGCAAACATGGCATGTGGTAGGAAATCAAGTGGAGGAATAAAAGAAAGTGCTTACAGCTGAGCTGTGCACTGGAGGAATGCTGATTTGGTCATGTGCAAGCCCTTCGCGTTTGTGATTTTCTGCTAAATCAAGTGTGAGGGGTGGCACTCCTCCTGAAGGTCGGAGCTCCTTCCCTCTTCTTGGCATTGCCACCCTGAAACCCAAGCCACCTGGGATTTCAGGGAAGCAACACTGCTAAAGCACCAAGTGGCTTTCGAAAGGAAAACTAGGGATGCTCCTGGCCGTGCAACACCTGCGGTGCAGGAGGGATGTGGGCATGGCGCTGCATGGGACTGCCTTTGGCTGCCCCAGCCATGAGGTCACCCCTGGCCGGGGCAGCCTTGGGACAAGTCCTGAGCGAGGCCGACGCTCCTGCGGGGACACGTCCCTACCCCTCGCTGGCCAGGGGATGCCATGGGAGGCTGGGTCGGGCGGCACAGGGGCACGGGGCCAGGGGCGGCATCACCGGGTGGAAGAGCAGAAGAGGTGGCAGGAGCAGTTGGCGTTGGTTATCTCCTCTTCAAACAATGCAGTCCTGGCTCATATATTTTTCATCCCAGTTGAGGGTACAGTGTCAGCTGATGACCTTTGTCACACCCCAGTGCTTTCTGGGATGTAAATTAGGGGCTTTTTTTCCCCATCTGGACAGATAAGATGGACTCTTACTTGTACGTCTTGGAAGCAGATATTTATTGTAAGCCCACTGCTATTCTCAGCAGGTGGACAAAGATAATACTGTCATTATGTGCTCAGAAAATGCTTTGTAAAATTTGGTAAAGTATGCAGTGGACTCTGGAGCAGATAACATCTGCCTTAAAGGACTGTACTGCTGTAAACAGGGTTTAGAAAAATAGCACCCACTGCTTCTCCACGGGAGTATTGATTTTTGGTGTTGGAAAGGGTCAAATTCAAATTGCTGGCACAAAGAGCGGCTGCATCTCCTCAACTGTGTGTCTTTTAACAAAGAACAAAGTCATGCAATGGGAGGGAGGCAGAAAAGGGGACAGCAGCCGAGGGCGGCCGCACGCCAGCGCGCCTTTCCCACGGGAGCAGCCAGCTGCTGCCCCGCGGGGACCGTCCCCGGGCTGGGGGCAGCGAAGGCTCCTTGGAGCAGCGCTGCCTTGAAGGGGGGGCCCCAAACCGCCCCCCCGGTGCAGCCCCTGCCCTGCAGCGGCCCTCACCCACCGGAGCATCCTGCCGGGAACCATGGGGCAGCCGCGGCTCCTGCAGGGCAGAGCTCACTGCAGAGGGGCTGGGTGCGAGGCACAGGGAATTTTTCAGCCCCCCTTGCCCCCAGGAAAGCCACAGCCCTGCCCCGAGCCTCAGTTTCTCCAGCTGTTGGACAGAGATAGCTTCATAAAGGGCTTTGAAACCTGCTCCTGAGATGGGCTGGGTGGGAGCTGGGTGTATCTATTGCTGCATGTGAAGCAAAGGGAGATCTTCCCTGGCTGCTGCATTGCACCCGGCAAACAGCTGGTAACGATGACATTTTATTACCTGACTCCGAGGAGCAAAGGGTTTTCTCTTTCTTTACAGGTCAAGAAGAACTAGAAGTGTCTGCATTGCTGCTGGAGATCCTGGGTGAGCCACTCAACGAGCTGGGAGAGGGTGAAAAACTGGAGGAAACCACAGAGCAGCATGGTATGCCCTAGTGCCCCAGGTATGCCCCTGTCCCGAGGGGCTGGGCTGTCTGAGACGCAGGGACATCTGTGCCTGTGGGGCAGGAGGCAGCTCTCGTCGTCCCGAGCCCCGGCGGGATGGGGTCAGCTTCACTGAGCCGTGCCTGTGCCCTGCACTGCAAAGCCCTGCCTGTGCCTGCCCTGCCTGCCCAGCGAGGGCAGGCAGAGCCCAGACGCCCCATCCCCACCCCAGACCTTCCCCAGCAGACGCTGTCCCACTCTTCTCCTTAACCCCAGCGGTCCTGTGCCACTCGGGGAGCTGTGCCCAGCCGCAAGCATGGCTTCTGAGCTGGCCTGGGACCTCGGCTTTGCCTCGATACCAGCCTGGCGTCAGCAAACGCCAGCAGCTGCTTGCCTACAATGCCTCGTCCTTCCCGAAGGAGCCCAGTGCAACTTTCCCGGGCACTTCGCTTCAAGTTTCTCCTGGAGTAAATGCATCCGGAGGCTATGCAGACAGTGACAGAAATTACAATAAAGAAAAGATAACTTCACGTTCTGTGACCTTGGTGAGAACCCTCAGGCTGGGACAGCGGTCCCTGGGAGCCCTGTGCTGCAGGAGGACACAGTAAACCAGCCTGGTGGGACCAGGAACACTCCTGTCCCCAGACTGGTTCTGCAGGGCCGGGGAGACCCAACCCAGTTCAGCCCCTTCCCCATCCACCTTTTGTAGCACAGCCCTGGACAAGCCTGGTGAAGCCCGTGGTCCTGCCCCGCTACGAGATGCTCCCTGTCCCTCCGGCACCCGGTGGGCAGTGGCGCAGGGCAGGACACGGGCAGCACCTTCCCGTGGGTGCCTCTTTTCACGGACTGTACAGGCAGCTCTGCCCTGGGCACCCACCCCAGCGGGTGACGGTTACCCCAACCACTGCCACTGCCGGCGTTTGGGCAACCAGATACGCCCCGGCAGAGCGACTCGGCGTTCCTGTTACCCACGCTGGTGCAAATGCATGCTTGCCATGATGTCAACCCAAGCCCCTATAGCGAAGCATCACCCCGCAGCACAGCCCCAGGCACAGGTGTTCTTCTCTGCCTTCGCGTTAGGTACAGGACTTGCTGAGCGCCTCGTCGGCCTAGAGCCCGGGGCTCAGTGTTTGCAGGCGGCCATCCGGAGCCATCGCTGCAGCACAGCAAGCAAACGAAGATCAGGCTGCAGGTCCTGGAGCACTTATAGCATAATGTCAGTTGTGGAAATTCACCATCCAAGTTAACGTCCCACAGGAATGCCTTGAAAATGTTTCCTAGACACAGTCTAACGGGAAGCAATATCCTCCGCAGCAGAAAATAAAATGCAGAAGTGGCACATGCAAAGGCTAATGTTTAAAGTAAAGAATTCTACCCAAAGAGCATGTGGCAGATCCAAATCCCCTTCATCCAAACGTCATTATTTATTAATATTCACATTGTACATACTGTTGATTTGTAAGAGAGACACAATCGATTGCTACCTCTCAGAAAGCACAAAAAAAGGAAACCTGCTATGCAGGGCTAGGCTGGAAAGTGAAGGAGGAATGGCAACGGGATCTTGCAATCAGATTTTCTGCAAAAGAAGAAACACGAACGATAACCGGTGTATTGTAAAAATTAAACAGAATAACAACTGGTGTTGCTGTTCTAAGCCTGCGGTCAAATCTAGCCCACAAATGGTACCTTCCCTGTGATGTGCTTGTCCCCGTAGCACAGCACAGTCAGCTCCCTGGGTGCGGGGAGCAGGGCTGGACCCTGCCCAGGGCTGCGGGGCAGCTCCCCCAATGCAGCACACCCAGCTGCGTGGGGCAGGAGGACATAGCGAGCACTGTAGCGTCACCAGGACTCGGGTACCGCGGAGCAGCACACCCAGCGTGTACCACAGCATTGCCAGGACCTGGGTACCGCAGTGTTACAGCAGCAGTAGGTGCCACGGGAGCGGCGTGACGGCAGCCCCCACGCAGCCTCCTGGGAGCCCTTGGAGGCAGGGACATGCCACCACTCTGGGGTGCCCCGCTGTCCCCTCCGGCCCCGCTCAGCTCAAGACGGCCAAGCAGCAAAATAGATGGTGGAGAATCGCTGAGCACGAGCAAGGCAGCTGCATCTAATAAAGATGCAAGAAATCAGTGATTCAGGGCACTGTGACCATCCTTGCCCACTAGCTGAAAGCCCATGCACCGCACAGACAGAGTGGAAGGAGCACGTGCTGTACATGCAGACAAGGACGTGTCCTTAGATCATTCAAGCGAAGACCCGTGCTGCTTTCTCTTCCCGGGCAGATGCCCCAGCCCCAGAGGAAGGCAGGCTGGGTCCGGGGCTCAGCCAGCACCGCACCAGCTGGGGCGAGCGGAGGCTCCCACCCTGCCCGGGGAACGGAGAGGTGATGCTCTTTGTGGTTATGTGCAGGAGGGAGTTGGCGTCTTTTAAGGGGAAAAAATAAATGTCTTTCCCACTCAATTAAATGTAACTTAAGGCATTGGAAAAGAAAATGGGCTTCCATTTATGGCTTTGGGATGGCAGGAGGGCAAGCATTTGATAACAAAATCGTGCTGGGAGCCCATTTGAGCGGAGAGAGAGTTGTTTGTTTAGCATATCGATCGACTTTTATCGTGCAAGTAATTAACACGCATTACTCAAACTCCACATTTTTCTAAAGCAAACTACTTTGTATGATATTTTCAAGCGATGCATGTTAGCGGCTGGCAGCACAAGCAAAGAGCAGGAGGGAAATAGCAGCGGCGAGAAGAGCTGCAAGGCAGGCAGGGCGGCGGGAAGGACACGCCGAGGTGGCGCTCCACCCAAACGGCTTGCTGTCCTTTAGGATACTTGCCCCTCGTAAGGCACAGGTATGTGCATGCACAGGCGTGCGAGGGGTGATTTCCTTCTCCCCAGGGCCATGGGTGCACACCCAGGGAGCCCACTGGTTGCTGGCAAGCAGAGATAATGGCTCAACGATCACCAAAGCCAAGAGGAATCCTCCGCGGCAGAAGCTGCCCTTCACCCTGCGTGATGTGAAGGACGGCCCCAGTCGCGCTGTACTCGATGTTTGATGCTCGTTCGAAGCCCAGCCCGCGCCTGCCTGCATCCCCCGAGCACTGCCTGCTCCCCTGCCTGCTCCCTGCCTGCTCGGACGGACAGCGGGAGCAGCAAAATCCACTGCCAGACGTCCAGAGAAAGGCGATCTTTCAACTTCATAAAGCAAAACCCAGGCAGGTCGCCCCAAATCCCCCATGCCGCCGCAGCAGCTGTGAAGAGTGTGTTTAAGCCGTTTAAAAATCCATCTCCCGGCTCATTATTATGCAGACCAATTTTTCATTCATCGAGAATCTACGGCAGCATTTTAATGTGAGAAGCTCCCTACTCTGTTTCTCTTCCCCTGAAGAAAAATAGCTTAATTTCTCCGGTTTGATAGATTTTCCTGATCCTTCAAAAGGTAGAAAAAGACTCTTGAAAATCGGTCGTTGAACTATCCACAGGCATTTTATAATGGCCGTAAATAGGTCTATACTGAATAGCTCTCCAGGCATCAACTTGAATGGTGTCCTTGACACTGTTATTATTATCCCCACTGAAAAAAAAAGAACAGAAAAAAGGAAAAGAAAGTCTGGGAGCCTCTCCACACCGCAGTTTGTATGTCTCTGCGTCGCGAGAAGGCTGGAAGAGCTAAATTCCCCTCGCTGTATATATTCCCCCAGAGGTGGGCGATCCATGCCATTTTTCACTTCCCAGAATTCTCATAAATTTCATGGAATTTCATGCATAAAAAAAAATCAATGCACATGAGAAATTTTGCAAACTCTGGAGCAAATGAAGTATAAGAAGAAGTTTGGGGTAATTTATTTTCTGTCTTTTGCCCCTTTGTCCATTTTCAGTTGTCCATCTAAATCCCCAGTTAGTTTCCATTGGAGAATATACTTTTATAACTTCTCATGCTATTTTGTCACGTTGCTCTTTGCTGATGAACAGCTACTGAACTCCAGCTTTGGGGCAGTTATTCTTCAGGGTAACCATTTTATAGCATTACAACAGCTCGCCACATTCAGCAGCTGCAAGAGGTTTTCTGTTGTAAAACCCATTTTGGCCCTCCACCACACCATCTTCAACCTTCTCCCCTAAACCTGTCCTTTTAGCCTTGGGTCTCGTGGGATTAAGTCTTATGTCATGCAAGACACTGTGGAAAAGCTTGAGGTTAATCAGAAAGAGCTATTTTCTCAGAATAAATAAGGTGCTTTCATTTCTTGAAAGCCACTCTGATTTTTCCAGCCCACTCATAAGGCAAAAATAGCGTGCCCTAAAAATGTCACCGTGCGTGTATAGATTTCTCTCTATTGAAAACGAGCACAGCGATCAGCTACTTCTCTCCTGGAGCAGCCCTGAAGCCCTTCCCAGCCTTGTCCTCCTGAGTGAGGAGCGAGGGGGGACAGGACCCCACGGACCTCGGGTGGGAACCTCCAGAGCCCTGGAGACGGACACGGACAGACACCATGATCCTGGCCCGACCATCACGCCTCCAACAGAAGGGGAGGGTGCATGGGTGGGATTACCTGCCGTCAGATTTTTGCAGAACATATTTACCTGGGGCAGAAAATAGAGTATAAATAGAAAGTACAGTGTGAGGTAAGGCTGCAGATATCTGCATAGTTTGGTGCATAGCTAAAGTGTAGTTAAGGCTAAAGTTGCAAAGACATAGCATCACCCATGGACATTTACACATTTATCAGACAGAAGGTAGTTTCTCTAACATTTGAAAGCCAGGAAATTCAGAAGTTAGCTGGAATCCTGGACTTTGCAGTACAAGCCTGCAGCAGTGACTTGGGGGTCAGGGTTGGTGGCTGCAGCTCCCACGTCCTTGCGCTGGGCTCGGCGCAGCTCAGCTCAGCTCAGCCCAGCTGTGTGGCGATGCTCTGCCAGGGCGTGGGCTGCGCCCCTGGGCTGAAAGTCCTGATATAGTCCAACATATCTGTTGAAAGCTGGGGAGTTGAGGGGGGGTGCCAGTGCTCGAGCTGTGGCAGTGCTGCTCTGCAAGGCAGGCGCAGGGCAAAACCCCGCCGTGCCCCAGCGGCACAGGCACCCCGGGCAGACTGCACCTCCTCTGAACACCAGACATGGGCACGTACCCAAGGCTGCCTACCTGCTCCCTAGATTCAGTGCCGAGAAGACTGTCGCTGCGGGTTGTCCCCTCTCAGAAGCGCCATGCAAAGGTGGGAAAAGCAGACACAAAACCGGGTCTGTTCGAAATACTGCACACCCTTGGGCTCCTTATTCACCCCGAAACCCTCCCTGCATCCTTCACCCGCCCCCTCCTCCCCGCACGCCTGCCCCAGGAGCCGTCCGTCAGCTGTCACCATCTCCCATCCTCCCCCACGCTTCCCAATGGCCGAGGAACAAGCGGCTGCATAAACCGCAGCCAATTCACTATGGGCTACAGTAGTGTTTGCTGCTTTTGGGAAACACTTCTGGCTTTCAGACTTCCCCCTGGTATTCACACGCAGGGACCTCAGGCTGAGGACTTCAGGGATGTATCTCAAAAGCGTGGGAAACAAATGAAACGTGTCAGTGAACTGTCCCCAGGAGCCCCTAACCCATGCTTTTACTTGCACTGGGGGTCTCCTCGGGGCTCACTGGTTGCCTGCCTTCACCTGCAGCATGTCTTCTCCTTTCCCCAGATGTTACAAGCTGTGAAACAAAGCCATGAGTTACATTTATCCATCAGAGAATTAAGAGCAGGGCAGGTTTCTCTGGATTAATTTTGTGCACCATTTTTTCCCCTCTCTCTCCTATCATGTTTTAGCATTGGCCAAACGCTAAATTTAAATGCAGTGAAGAGGCCCAACGCCTCCGCCCCAGTTTCAGCGGGAGCAACAAGCCCTGCTGCAGCTGCTGGCTGTGGAAGGCAATGGTGCTGCAGCGTGTGGGAGCTTCGGAGTCCTCATATTTTTCCATGCAAACCACTTAGAAACAAAACAAGATAGCAAACACAAATCAATTCAATTGTCCTAGAATATGACAGGTTGACTTGCGACCTGTCTCATCTGGTACATGACAACGTTGTTTGCATCCTATTAAAGCGGATGACTTGTGCACTATTTATACAGAGCAGAGGTTCCTCTTGGTGACAGCTTTTGAATCATGGCGCTTTCTTCATCACACAATTCACCACCAAACCCCTCCGCCAATTGACATTGTAACACGGGTGTCACCACACAGAGCAGTTTATCCTTCAGCACCAGCAATGCCAGTGGGATTTTTTTATACCCTTTACTCTCCCCAGTCCGCAGAGCAGCACTGCACCATTACAGGCACTTCAATGCTCTCTGGCGCAGGCTGCTGGTGCTTTCTGCTAGCCATGGCCCGCTCTGGCAGGCCTCTTTGTAAAGTTTACAGGAGTGCTTCAGAAGATGTAATATTTAATCTAACATCCCTGTGAGTATCTAAACTGTCTTTTATAATCGTTAGGTCCGCGCAGCCTGTCTGGAGCGGGGTCTGTGCCTCCAGCCGTTTCCTCGGGGCGCTGTGCATGTCTTGGGTGCCACCCTGGCATGCAAACACCGGGGGAGAAAAAGCTTCATGCACAAGGACTGCATGGCACAGGATGCCAGCTGTGGGTGCAAGGACATTTTGCACCTGAGAGCTCACATTTACACCCATGTGGCCCACTAAACTCTGCTGTAGCTGCACCCTAAGCTCTGGGTGCAGGCTGCAGCTCCACCTGCATCCATGCCGGGACCGTCCCCTACCCCGAGGAGCAGGAGGTGCCCACCTGGAAAAAATGCTGAGCAGAGGAGCTGGCCATCCCCAGCCTTCTGCCATGGCCAAAGCAAAACTGCTGAGAGGCACAGTCTTGCTGCAAGGCTGAAATCATAGATTCATAAATAATTAAGGTTGGCAGGGATTTCTGGAGGTCTGTGCCCCAACTGCTGGCTCAAAGCAGGGCTGGCTTAGAACTGGCAATGACCCCGGCTACCCAGGGGTGACCGTGCTGTCTGCTGGCCAAAAGCTGATGAGACGCTTGTCCTCCTCGTCCTGACGCTCGTCCCCCTCGCCCTGGGCGATAGCGGAGGTGCCCTGGCCTCTGGGAGGTGCTCCCCAGGCAGGACCAGCACCTGGGTTTCAACCTTCTCCCCGGGAGGGCTGAGGCTGCGGGCACACCAACTGCCCTCTCCTAACGCTCCCACGGGACCAGGCACCCCACGCGCTGTGCACGTGCATATCCCGAATGCCTGCAAAACGTGATATTCCTTCTGCTAGGAAATGCATAAGCAAGTGATGTGCACAGTTAGCTGTCCTACATCTAACACCCTAAAAATAGCTGTAGGGCAGATGCATCGAAATTCATGCATGCTCTACTTTGCTAATTTACAATTCAAAATCAATATTTTTTAATTTGCCTTATTTATTTTTAAATCTCAGATTGTGTTAGAAACTTTTGAATTTTCCTTAGTTAGACAAGGTCAGATCTGAAAAGGGTTCCTGTCTCCTTTGCCCTTCTGGTTCTCATCCCTGAACCTCCGTGTGGAGCATTGTCCTAGGCTGCACCAGCGGGGTTAGCAAAGCCGAACAAATAATTCCTAATCACTGATTACCTGGCAAATTTTGTCTGCTCCTGCCTTCAGACTGCTCCTGCCCAGGATTTGGACTCCCTCTCCCACCTAAAACAGTAAGCAGGCAGTAACACGTGGTAGTTAACAGAACTATGCCAGAAGTATGATAATTAGGTTAAAAGTATTTCATTTTTTTTATGCCTTCACTATGTGGTAGCCAAGCCTGAGGGATGCTCCACACCACCTACCCTTCCTGCAGGGGGGGGTTAAAAATAAATAAATCTTGATTCTACCTCATTCTCTGGATTTTAAAAAGCAGCCCAGCCCGGGGGTGGATCCGGTCCCCTGCTGCAGGCAACAGAGAAGTGCATTGAGCAAGGCAGTGAATGATGATGTTACAGCTGTCCTGGGTCACAGTGGTGGCACGGGCAGTTTATGATATGACTCCGGAGCACCAGCATAGACAATATTTGACCCTGCCTGTAAGCCTTGGGGAACACCTCCTCCTGACACTGCACTGTCCTTGGGACGCAGCCGAGGGAAGGGTCTGCTCTTTCTCCTGGCAGCAGTGGCGTGTACCGACGGACCAACACCCCCCAGCACACCCTGCTGTGTTCGTCCTGACGCTCCGGGTACCGACCCTCCTGCAGCCTCTGACTCAGGGCAGGAGTTTCCCACGTGCAGGAGCGTGGGGCCGTCAGGACCTCGGCGCAGCTCCGTGACTTGCTGAAGGTTTCCCTGCTGTTCCCGTGTTCCTCCATGACTATTCTCCCCTGAAGAGTGCCTCTGGCTGAGGTTTTGGCTTTCTTTGCAGCAGGTGCTTTTCCCTTGGTCCTCATGCTGATTTTTATTCCAAACCAGGAAGTTTCTTATTTTCCTCCTTGAATTAGTTCACATTCTCCTTTAGCTGGAATCACCACTGTGAGGTGAGAGTTCTCTTGACTACCTATGGCTTTGCCTTCCCTTGTGCTCGTGCGCCTGCGTCCTAGTTGAAATGAATGTGTGATCCCTTCCCTTCCAGAGGGATGCTCCAGTTTGTCTGCTGCTGCAGCTGTGTACAGCAGCAAATCCTCCTGGCTAACGGTGCTGTAACTGCCGTAACAACATTTTTTCTATTGTGAGATGCTCATGGGCCTTTACAAAGTGCTCCCTGCGTTTTTCCTCCCGTGGCACGCTCTCCTGACTCATCCTGGTTGTCATGGTGTGTGCCGATCTCTGCGTTGTTCTTTCTCAGCTCTGATCCCAAGCCTTGTATGTTTTTCAGCTGTGTTGGCTCTTTAGTTGCTTCTTTCTCCCAGCCAGGTTTTGTTTGGTTTGGTTTTGTTTTAACTCCTGGTCCCACTAATCACTGTGGACCTGGGGCCCCTAGAAGGCTCTGTTACCCCCTGCCCGCTCCGTCCCTCCGGTTGTACTTCCAGTTGTCCTTAGCTCTGTACATCTTCTTTTGCCTTTCGCCTTCCGCAGGCCAGCTGTGTCTCATATTTGTCTCAGATATTTCCTCTCACACTGCTCTGACGTCTCCTCGGTGGTTAATAACACACGGGGATCCTCCGGACTGCGGTTCCCATCCCACTGCCCTCCAGCATGCCATGGCCATGAGCAGAGACGCTGAAGGACAACCAGTTCTCCTGGCCTCCCGTAGGCAGAGCACTTCATTTAAATTAATCACAACTCAGGTTTGTGGCTACCCCAGCACAAATTACAGATTTTCCACGGATAAGTTCAAAAACATTAGCTAGCAGAACCGTAACAGAAACCGAACAGCGGCACAGAGGAGGAGGGCTGGAGGCCGTGCCTCCGCCAGCCGGGGAGCCGTGCCCGGGACCACGGCACGGCAGCAGACCTGGCCCCTGTTTGAGCTCTGTCGTGCTCCGCAAGCACCCACAAGCGGGAGGGCGCGTGTGTACAGGGTGGCAGAACGGGTACGTATCCTCCTCTGGGCTTACCGGCATTGTCTTCCGCCTTGGCCTCTTCAACCAACTTGCATATTTTAGAAGGTGGACATTTTCACATGGCTGGGATCGCGTGTTTTACCTCAGGCCCATCTCTGCTGGCATCGTTAGGGTCTTCATTCATTATGCGTGTCTCAAGCGATGAGACATCTCCCAAGCCAACAGCACAGCTGCTTCTGTTCCCCGAGGGCGTGCATCTGGCAACGGTTCACTGCAAGGGATGCAGAAAAGCAGCAAAGCTTATCGATAGCCCCAAAGCTTCTTTTGCCCAAAAAGCTGGGCTTGTTTTTTTCTCTAGAAAATGCAAATTCGGCTTCACTTTGCAGAAATACAACTCGGTTAAAATGTTACTGTAAAATGCCTGGTATCTAAAGCAGAACCTGGCCTGGAGCAAGGTGGGTGAGACCCAGCCGAGGGGGCTGACAGCAAAGCAGGCAACCCCCAGCGCTGCCTCTGCGAGCCACCGTTTCATCCCTCTCTCCATCCTCTGGGATCCACTCAATCCCTCTGCACCCTTTGGGATCCACTCGGTCCTTCCGCACCCTCTGGGATCCACTCAATCCCCTGCAGCACGTCCACAAGCAGCTTATTCAGGGGATGGCTTCACACTCCTGACAAATTAAAGCTGCTTGATACCGTGCTGGCTTGGCAGAGCAGACGCCCTTCCCGTCAGCAACAGCCGCTAATTGCTCCCAGTTCGTTAGGGAGCGACAGCCTCCCTCCCCTCACGTCGCACCCCTCCCCAGGGGCTCCGGTGCCGCCTTTCCTGGAAGTTTTTCTCCCCTGACCCCTGCATTTTCACGTCAACCCATAATTGATACCAGGGTGTGATTTGTTGCCTGGAGGTGCCCCGCCGGTGTGGTAACTCAGCTGGGCTTTGGCGTGCACGTGTTTTGGGGAGCCCGAGTGATGGACCGCATCCTGCCTGATACCAGAAACCACCCACATAAGCTTCCCACCGTGTTTGTGTTGTATACTTGGGTAATACATACGTGTGTATGTTTGTACAGAAACCTGCCTCCAGCGTGCTCGTTGTTCACAGACTGATATAAATGATGAGGCTCGGGGACTGGAACTGCTTCAGCCCGAGACGCACAAGTCGAGTCGCTGGCCAGGGAGCCGTGGGCGTGCGGTGGCAGAGGTCAGTAGAGCCTCCAACATGCCTGAGGGATGCTGGCTGGTTGGTGTTTGGCCTCCGTAGTTCATGTGCTCTGGGCAGACAACCCGTGCCGAGCCCAAGCCCAGCCTGGGGATGCAGAGCCAGTGCTGGGGGGAGAAGGGCTTTGGCACAGGGCATGACGCCCCAGCGCGGCACCGGCGCTGGCACAGCAGGCACTGGAGAAGGCACAGGGTGGAGGGGATGCTGTTGCTGGCCAGAGCATCAGCACAGGGAGCACCAGTGGCCATTTCTCGCTCTGCAAGAGCTCGGGGAGATTAGCAGATAGCAGGCTGTAAGCAAACAAAAAGAAACATGCTTTTCACCCTGTGCCTAATGAAACCTTGGGTCTTGCTTCCAGGGGATGATGCGACAGCTTAAAACTGCCTTGAAAAGGGCTCAGACACACGGCCGGCTGGGGCTGCTCAGCACGACACTGCCGTCCCGCCAGCCCCGCGCCAGGGCAGCTGCCCATCGGCACTGCTGTCCTGCCGGGGAGCCCCGTCCCTGCAGCCCCTCCTCGCTCGGTCCTTGCCCCCTCTCAGATGCGCATTAGGACACGTGGCTGTGGCTGGCATCACCCCCACTGTCACCTCGGAAGGTGGCCCTGGGACAAGTCCCCATGCTCGGCACGCTGCCACCACTGCCATGCCTGCCGAAGCCCCGGGGCCCCACCAAGTGGAGCGGACGGCATTTGGTCAGGAGAGTTTAAGCCCGCCAGGATTTAGATTAACCCAGAAAGAGGAGTGGTCAAATTGAGAGCACTAAATTGGGACATTTAGCTGCAAATTACAAACTTTGGTCTAAAAACTGTCTAACTGAGGCACTTTGAAGGCAAAAGCCTCCACATTTGGCAGACCAGCCCCTCCTGGCAGCCCGGGCCAGGGGATGTGCATGGGGACCTGCGGCTGCTGGGGGGTTTTGGCAGGCACGGCCCCAGTGCCGGCACTGGGCTTTGATCGGCGCTGCGTTGGCACGGCATGGTGCCCAGCCAGCCCCCGGCTTGGAAACGCACGTGGCCACAGCCTGGCCACCCTCGGCAGGGGACACGGGCTTCCCAGAGGCAGTGACCTGCCGCCGGGATTACAACACGCTGGGAGGACGTGCGCAGAAGCCGGGCATGACTGATGGGAGCCACGGTCTGGCCTTTTCATAGCGACGTTCCTTCTCCCAAGCTCTCCGAAAGCGCCTGCCCCCAGCCCCCAGCAGTAACCCCAGACGGGGGCCCCATGGGGGGCCCAGCAGTGGGACCCGGGGGTCCTCGCAGTGCAGGCAGCCAGGGCAACCCCCCTGGCACGGTCCCCAGGGTTGGCACGGAGCATCACCCCGCTCCCTACAGCGGCATCGCCCCCGCCTCGTGCTGCAAATGCCCAGGACATCTACCCCAGCACAGGCGGCAGGGCGGCTGTGTCTGAAAAAAAGCAAATATGGCTTTCTAACGCCAGTTTTACTGCTGGTTGTCTTTTCTTTTTTCCAAATTTGAGCCCAGATTTTGCAGCTACCTATTTTATATATGACTGGGAACTGAATTTTTAGCTGTGTCAATCCCCTGCCTTGCTGGGAAACCTAATATCCCAAAATAAAAATCTATATTTAATACCCTAAGCGTATCCAATAGTTACATAATTCACATCTATTAGCTAAGTACAGTAATGAGTGCTCTGCATTTTTAAAACGTCAGTTAATTGTCTCCCTCCTCCCTGGCAGCTCAGAAGAACAGACAGAAAAGGCACAAAATGAATCCCACAAAACCACATCTGACAGGTTTAAAAATCTATTTTCCTACAAGGAAATATGGGAAGGACGGGTGATTAATGAAAGACTATGAAGAAAAGGTTTTATCCAGTAGATTAATTTCAACGTGTGTTTAAATCCTTAGCGGAGTTGGACAAGATGCTTGGAGGCAAAGCCGTGGGGGCTCCCGGGGGCTGACGGGGCGGCTGCCCTGCCCGGCTCCCTCACCCTGCCCAGCTCCAGAGGGAAACCTGAAGGGGGAATCCCATAAACGAGGTGGGGAGATAAAAATCATCTCTTGTCAAAACACTGGATTTCTTTGAGAGGTCTAGGAAGGAGGCCCAGTAAATTTGAGGCGTGCTGCCTCGTATTTATCTTTGGATTTTTTTGTAGACACCTTTTGTTTCGCAGCTCACCTTCCCAGCAACGCATGGCTTCCCAAACCAGACATGCTCCATCCAGACGTGCTCCATATCTGGACGCTCCTCTCTGCGCCCTCCCCTGGAAGCACCCCTGGGCGCCCGTCCTGTGCGGCACGCGCCCCTCGGCAGGCAGCCCCTGCTGCTCCCTGACACCCACTTGTGACAAGCTCTGCGTGAGGCTGGACAAGAGCACGGCCCTCAGCGGGGTGAGGGGTCCCTGCCCAGATCAGAGACCACGCCGGGGGATTACGGTGGGGACGGAGTGCGCAGCCCCACGGTGTGCAGGCACGGTACAGCAGGCGCGGTACAGCCCGCGAATGGCTACCGTGCTGCCAGAGAGCTCACGCCCGGTGCACGGCCGCCGTGACTAATCCCTGGGGATGCCATCACCTCCGAGAGCGCAGCCCGCAGCACCGATGCTCCTTTGGGTTTTTTTTCTTTTTTCCCAGTGGGAAGAGGTCGGTTAAGTTCAAGGGTGGCGATGCTGGGGAGGGTGGAGGGTTCGGGTATTTAAGGCAGAAAGGGATTGCCATCCCCTCCTCGGCAGCGGGCTGCTGGCCTTTGTCCTTCACAGGGCGCTGTTCTGCGGCGGCAGTTCTAAGCAGTTTGGACAGAATTTGTAGGAATTCTTAATTCTAAGCATAGTATTGATTTACCTGAAAAATCAAGTAAGCGTAACTAGCAAAATTTAAACTTTTTAGAGTCAGCCCCTGTTCTGAAAAATGCTGACCATGTTTTACAAAAAGAGAAATATTTTTAACGTCCGCATGTGTTTTCCCCCGCAGAGACAACTAATGAGGGCAGGAGAATGAATCTGGCATATATGGAGGGCAATCATTTAAAGCTTTAATGTTTAGGGAGCAATTAATTATCCAAACCTCCAGTTTTGGAGAAGAAGATATTTAATCTCTTTTAATCCCTTGTGACTCGGACCTCTGACCTGAAAACCATGACCTTCGGCATCCCACGCTGTCTCCCTTGGGACAGGACTGAACGTAGGACCGTTGTTTTGTAAACAATCCTTCCATAAATCCCAGGAAACATTGCCCAGGAAAGCTTTGCTGTCGGCTGCCTCACAAGATGGGCTCTTAAAAATATAACATGGGAGCAAGTGACTTGCAGCATCGTGGATCCTGCCAAGTCCCGGAGCCCTCGCGCCCGCAGCCAGGATCCGCCTGGCACGCACAAGGCTGGGGGTTGCTGTTGTAGTTATCGGCCATCAAACCCTGACCGAGCAATGGCAGAATTTGGAAGCTGATCATTTGGTGCTGCATACACCTTGCTTGTGGCATGTTATCAGCTGAATTATTGACATTAATTCTAATGACTTGTATTGTCCCTCACCTGCGTAATTCAAAGCTGGCATTACCTTGTGCAAAATAATCCCGGGTACACTTGAGTGGGGGCTGCTGTGTGTTTCCTAGCATAGCCCTTTGCTTGTCTTCTGCTCATTTAGCTGAAGAGCTAGGGCAGGGGCTTATTATTTGTTGTTGTGCAAAACCAGACTTTGACGAATGATTGTAAAAGCTCTGGAACCTCTCCCCTTCCCCCCCCCCAAAAAAAAAAAATCTGGAAAAATCACTCAAATTTTAGGCTAATCTCTTTTAAAATAACAGAAGATGGTGCAATCTGGGTTTTTTCCCATACATTCTTTTTCTGCATCCTCTTGATACCAGAGCATCCATCTGAAGTCGCGGGAAAGGGGATTTCTTCCAAAGCCTCTGGGAGAGCCTCCCCTGCGCCTGACCCACACCCTGGGGATCGTGAGGGTGGGGATGCTGAAGGTCTGCAAGAGCTGTGACAGGCAGGTACAGAGCCGGAGTGATCACTCCCTCCCAAACAAAATAATTACCAGTCATTGTGGATGGAATAAATAAGCTGTCCCTGATAGGCGGCTCGTGGTTCCAAGTTCACGAGTCCCATTTATGCTCGTTCCAAATAACCTATATCATTTGTAAGACAGCAGACCATTAGGGAGTTGATATTAGCCTTACCTGCAGGCTTATACGCGAAGATGAATTGCTGTACATAGTCAAAGTATCTCTTCTGCGGGAAAAACAACACTGGGATACAAGTGAGGAAAATGAGAACACCGAGTGATGTTTCAATCTAATTTATCTGCGGATGGTGCGATGCGCTCCCATTAACCGTGGGGTGGGATACGTACGTTAACCACGGCGAGCGTCGTGCAGACTTTGCTAATTAGTTTGGCTCATGGAAGGGAAGAATCTCCCTCCCGCAGCCAGAGCTCTGCGGCACCTCGTGAGCAGGTGGATATCTTCAGTAAAGTGAAAAATACAGAAAATTGACACTGAAACAAGTAATCACAGCGGCGTTGGCTGAAGCTCGCTCCGCTTCCCATTTCCCATGGTAAGCGTTCCCCCGAGAACGCGTGCGCCTGACCCTAAACTTTCCCCATTTTCCAAGCCAATGCACTTGATGGGAACTCATCTTGCTGCTCTCCCCCTGATTACATACCCCGCGGATCTCCAGGGGTGGGACTGCTGCCAATTTAGAGGTGGCTGAATCCATTTCACTTACGCAGCTTTTCAAAGATTGGGTTTGAGTTTGGGCTCTGAGCTTTATTTGTTTGTTTCCATTCCTTGCAGATGACCTCGCCCGTGAAATAAATGCCATTTGGTGTTACCCTCGCTCTCGCGGAAGACATGGATACATGTATTGTGTTTCCTCTAAAACGAACCCATGTTGGGGAATCACCGCTCAGGAAACAATGCTTTCATGCCAGCTTTTTAAGGGTTTTTGCTCCCCCTTTTCAATTTTTAGTAAGCTAGTGAAAATCAATAGGACCGTGTTCCCTTCTGCACGCCACCTGACATTCCGTGAATGATCAATGGGGCTCACGGCGGGTCTCTCAGGAAAGCCGAGTGCTGCAGCGGCCACGGCAGACTCAGATCCCGGCGCTTCGGCTTCCTTCTCTCCCCGGTTCGGTCTTTGCTCCTGTTGTACACCTGTATGAGACCAGCCTCAACCGTGCCAGAGAGGACAAGCAGAAGCAGCAGCTCTGCAGATATACACCTCTGTCAGCTCCGCTCAAGGATTTTCCCAGAAGCTCCAGAAGCAGCATAGTTACACCGGAGCGGTGGCACACAGGCAAGCTCGGTGTGCGAAGGCTGGGAGCGAAGCCAGGTCAGGGATGATGCGCAGGTGCCCAACCTGCGCTCCCCAGGCTGGGCAGAGCTAGTGGCATTAAAAACCTGAAAGAGGTCGGTGAGCCGCGCGGTGCCGCATGGAGGCCGAGCATCAGGCAGTGCCATGCAGCACCGGGGCCACAGAGGCTCAAGCACTACCTGGGGAAAATCACTTTCCAAGTTGTTCCCAGGCGGTTCCTCCAGCGGCCCAGGGAGCCAGGGATGCTGCCCGCGAGGAGGCGAACCGCAGTGAGACCCAGCCGAAAGCATCACCTCCATCTCAGCCTGGAGCTGAGGCTCCTGCAGCAGTGGAAATGCGGAAAGGGGCCGGCGGGGGCCAGCAGTGCCGGAGCCCGGCCAAGGCTGGTCCAGCAGGCACCGGCAGGAGGTGGGAGGCATCCCCGGCCACTGTGGCAGGGATAGGGGCGGGAAGGGCAGGAGCGGGGAGGCCTCCATCTCGCCTCTCTCCCTGCCGAGAGGGGTGGAGTTTTATTTCTGGAAGCAATTTAATGGTTTGCTGATAACTTTGATTGGCTTCGTGTCAGGTTAGCTTTTAATCTCTGCTCTGGTCCGCTTCATTCTTTAAAATAACTGTGAGCTCCCCACCTCTGCCTTCGCCCAGGCAGAGCAAGGTGAAGCCTTGGATACATGCACGGCTGAACATCAGCACGTTGGGTTGGGAAGAGTTAAGAATGATGGTTTTGGGTGTAAGACTCCTCGGGCAGTTCCTCGCTCCCGTGGGGCTGCTGAGCAACCTTTGGGAGGGGGCTCTGCTGGCTGCTGTGCCTCTCCTCCCTGGAGCTGCAGAGACCCCCCAACGTGCTACCCCTTTCACACCCCCAAATGAATTTTCTTCAGATGCAGCCTCTGGGCAGAAAACGGACCTGTTCTTGACAAACACACCAGGAGGGGAAAGAAAACCCCAGCCTGAAGTCCCTGGGCATGCCGATGGTTTCCTTCACTCCGGGGCAGATGCAGATTTTAATCAATGAGATCAATGGTGAATGCTCGTGGGCTGCAGGAACGGAGAAGGGGCTGCTGGAGAGCGGCCGCAAGATGGATGACCAGCGGCAGAGGACCTGGGGGAGGTCAGAGGTGACCGTCACCTTGAGATCCAATCTGCAGCTCGGCCCCTCTGCACTGGACACCGCCCGGGCTTGTACGGCAGCTCCTGACCTCTCACTGCCTAACCGCGGGCAGCCCTCGCCCGCCCACGGCCGCGCGCCCCCCTGCGCAACCGCCTTACATTTACACACAAGTTTTGTGTGAGCGAGGGTTTCCCTTGAGCCGCCATCCCCAAGCAATCACCAGCAGAGCAAAGCACTTCTTTAGCCAAGAGCTGTCTCGCCGCCTCCTCCTCCAGTGTTCGCCTTTACCCTGCCCATCCCAGCTCCCCAGGCACCATCAGAGACCCCTTCCTGAGGCCTGGCCACCCCGGAGCCACCCACCCCAAAACCCAGCCCGGTGTGACCCCCGCAGAAGGCGCGGCTGGCTGCCCAGGGCCACGTCCAGTTGGGTTTGGAGCATCTGCAGGGATGGAGAGGGCACGGCCTCCTAGGGCAGCCTGCGCCGGGGCTTGAGCTCCCTCGCAGCCACCTCCTTCCCCTTTCTTCCTGATTTTGGCTACCACACTCTAGTCAGAAAGCTCACGTGAATGTGAAACCCGGGCTCAGACCCCCACGTCCCTGCTCAGGAACAAGGACAAACTGGGCTGCCTTGTATTTCAGAGCAGTAGGGATCGCAAGCACTGGGCACAAAGGTTTTCTTGAGAGGGTATTTCCCAGTCTCTCCTCCTGAAAGTGTTCCAGCTCTACGAAAAGCGTGAATACCCGTCCATCTTCTTCCCACCTTGCTGCATGGGATGCTGCAGTCCAAGCGTCCTCTCCAAATTAGGAGGAGGCTGAGGGCTCCCGTCTCCCAGCACCCGCCCCAATAAGAGCATCACCCCCCCTCCCCAGTCCCACACCTGCCTGGTGCGGCAAACATCCCACACCAACGTTCCTGGGCTTGCCTCTGCCTTTGGTGTCGATGGTGAGCACTCTTTGCCAGTGTCACCTTGACTGCGTGAATAACCTGGCTGCACGGAACAGCATTTTCCAGAAAAACAATGATTTGCTGAAATGACTTGGCCTGGCCCGGGTTTTTTGGCAGAGCTAGCAGGAGGCCGAGCAGTCCGCGCTCATAAAAAAAACATTACGCAGGTTTGAAAACACGGCTCAGCGAGCACAGGGAAATGGCTGCATGTCTCGGCGGATCGCGCTGGGATTTGGGTTTGGCCCCGGAGCGTCTGGTGCTCGCTCCGAAGGCTCCTGCTCAGCCACACACTTTGCAGTCGTTCTCCAATCATTTGGTTCCCTCTCACACAGTCTTTGGCTCCCAGGGTTTGTTCTGCTCCCCATCCTCCTCCCTCTTGCCTTCCTTCTCCTTCAGCTGGGCAGTCCGGCAGCTGGCAGAACCATAGTTGCATTTGTTTCTGCAATAGATCTGGAACTGCTCTAAAATGGATTTCAATCCACCTTCCAGCTAAACTGCAAAAAAGGTGAAAATATGCAGTCTGTCTTAACTTCTCTGTCCCTAAAGCAGAAGTAAATATTTTTTGCGACTTTGCAGCAGTGCTGTGCATTGCTGAACAGGTTCCTGTTTGGCTCCATGCTGTTTTGCAATTCATTACCATACAATTTCTGTCTTGAGATATAAAATCCACCTTTGAGATCCTCCTGGAGTACCAAGATAATTAAAAATGGGTCAACATTATCCCTCAAGACAGAAAGGTAGAAAACACCTTCTCCCACAGCTACCCACGCTGCTGGGCGGACGGCTGACTGCAAAGCAGCTGGCGCAGCAGCAGCGACGGTCCTGTCTCCAAAGGTCACCTCCAGAGCATCCGCTCTCCTCCTCACCCCTGCCGATCCCCAGGTGACTCAGATTCAACACCGGTACGTCAGTGGGGTGGCTGCTTAGATGTATTTATGAACGGAGATCACCATGAAACTGGACCCAACGGCTCACGGTTACTCTTAGTCCTTGCAGGCTGCGAGAAAAGACTTTATCTTTTAATGAGACCTAAATGAAAGAAATATCATTCATACTATAGTCTGGGCTAAATTAATAAGCAGTGTGACCCCACTCCCTTCAATGGAAGGGGATGAGGGCTGGGGTTGGACCCAGAGCCTGAACTGGTTTTTACAATGGCACTATTTAAGAAGATGCACAGTATCTCATACTACATAGTATAAAAGCAGTCAGTGAGAACTGCAAAAGGGTATCCTTGATACTCATTAACCATGAAAGGCACCTCCACGAACTTGACCAACAGTGACGGTCGTGGCAACCCCAACCGTGGGGAAACTTCTGTTCCAGTTTTCCCTTCAGCTCAGGCAGCTTGGTACCGGCAGTCCGATGGTTGGGGCAGTGGCTGTGCTCTAGGACAAAGCCACCATCGTGTTTCAGACAAGGTGGGATGCTCCCTCAAATGCTCTGTTCTGCTGGACTGGCCTGAGCATCCGTGGCCCCGATGCACCTCCACACAGTTGCCATGTTTCTCGCATTGCTACCAGATCTCAACTGATACACACAGGTAATGCCACACATAACCTGGGGTGTCAGAACATGGTCTCTTAGAGAGTACCAGAAAAAATAAAGCCAGAAATATTTGAGATATTGAAGATGTAAATGCCATAATACTGCGTCAGGTCCCAAGTGGGTTCTTGAAGGGGACCTTGGGTATTCTGGCAGTCATGGCCCAAGTAGCGTACCACCCAGATAATCCACCCACACATAGTCAGAGCTCTGTCACTTGAATGTCTTCTCATCAGCTGTATCTTTGCGGATCAGACCAGTAAGCAATGCCAGGATGAAGTCAGCCAGACTGCCAAGACTGAAGCCTTCTGCCCAGTCCAGCTG
Organism: Fregata magnificens; assembly: GCA_013389945.1. Classification (NCBI taxonomy): domain Eukaryota; kingdom Metazoa; phylum Chordata; class Aves; order Suliformes; family Fregatidae; genus Fregata; species Fregata magnificens. Next base: position 153,294 of record WAAD01012226.1, on the reverse strand, counting down.
ATGGCAGCTTTGAAGTCCTAGGCCCACAGAAGACGAAGAAATGGGTCTTTTAAAATAAAGTGGCAACAGCTGAGATCTCAATGTGAATACCAATAAAAGCAGTAGTGCAGTCAACTTCTCTCCCCCTTGGCTCTGGATAAACTTGTAAGAAGAAATATTAATGCTAAAACCACTCAGACTTGACTGCAACGTTTGCTTTGCCCACAGAGGAAGACTAATCTCAGGGGGGAACAAGTACAGCAGCTTTCCCTGGTGGCCAGGCCCCCCTAGGATACCGGGACCCGCTGGCTTTCCCACGACACTGGCCACGAGAGGGTGGCTCCGAGTGGTGACCCTGCCAACGCAGTAAGTGAGGACACGTGCCTGAACAGCGAGGGGCAGGGGGCACTCCTTGATGTCAGAAAGGTGGGTTTTTTAAAAAAAATCAAATTTAAACTTGCAAGATGCACAGGTTCCACCATCATTTTTATAAAACCAGCAGTTTTCTTTTACAGTATTGTAAATTGGGAGTAGCTCTACAGGAATGAATAAATGCCTGTTTAAGGTCAGTTACTTCAGTAAATAAATATCTAACTCCCCCCTGCCCCATTTTAAGCTACTCCAGTCCTTTGTAAATAGGTTTCCAATTTACAAAAATCAATTAAAATCATACATTCTAAATGTAACAACCAACAATGATCTTCCTGTAGATGTCATTCAGCCTTCATTTTAAAAACAAAATCAACATTCAAAAAGCTATGCTGCTGCAGCAGAAAGTTTCACCTTTTAATTTTTCATACAGGATTAATTTTTAATTTTCAGACATCAGAGATAGAGGGAAGTTCCCCAGGAGCCCTCCTGTTCAGAGAGCACTCCAGGCAACTATTGCCATCAAGTGTCAATTTATCACACTGAAGGCTCTGATGCAGATTTTTACTGATATTTTTATTCAGACAAAGGTATTATCGCTGGTAAAGTTTCGGTGTTTGCTAAAGGCGGGCACAGCCCGGACAGCTTGGCGGAGGAACAGAAGAAACCCGTTTTGCTTTCTTCTCAGCTCCTTGGAAAGCCCGTTGAGCACTGTCCCTGCCCAGCGCTGGCTACCTGGGACCTTCCGAGTTCCCTTACCACACATTACACCAGGAAACGTTAATTTGAAATCTCAGTGGCATAGATGTTATTGGACATGTACTCCTTCCATGCATGCTCAAAGACCTTAAACACAGGAAGGACCATCTGAAAGGTTTAATTTACAAATTGGGATACTCTTGAGTTTCTTACAGAGTCCACGTCCCACAAGTCCCACAAAGGGTCCTGACAATTTTGCCAACCTTTGAACTGCAATTTGGGACTGAATACCAGCAACAGCCCATCTCTGTTTACAGTGTGCTCCCTGGTGCCCTCCGAAGCTCCCACGCAGCCTCCCGTGTTCCCAAGACAGCAAACCTGGCCGTCACTTTTGCTGCCTCTACACGCGAGGGAACAGGCGGAGAGGGACTTGTTCGCTGGTGGCGCCTTCCTGGCATTGGAAATAGAGGGAGAGATGCAGGGGCTGCAGCTGGCCAGGAACTCTCTTTTCTTAAGGGAAAAGTAACTTGCACAGCTTATGGAGCTTGCGAGGTGATGTTCAGAAGATATATTCAACTTCGGGTTCTTCTGCACGTTGGCTGCTCATGGAAGTTAATGCAGCATTCAGAGGACAAAATACCTTTAGGTCCTCTCCAATTTCTTCTATTAATGCATTGGCTTTTAAATATGCAAGCTACTGCTAAGCACGTTAAAGGCCTTCTGTTTACACTTCTTTGCTTGCATATGACTTGTCAATTTGCAAAAGTATTTTGGCTACAAACCCCACTATTTGAAACCAAACTGAGCTGACTCCCAAACGTTTCTTCTTCTGAGCCCTGCCTGCATCTAAAGGGGCACGTTCAGCACGTAACCAGTGTGCAGCAAGAACGTCCTGAGCACTGGTGCGTTCCATGGCCGCATCCCTCTCCGTGGGATGGGAAGCCTTGCTCTCGGGGCAGAGGGATCGGGCTGCTCGAAGCAGATGCCTGCCTGGTGATCGGGGGATCCCAAGGCAAGCCTATCCCAGAAACCTGCAGAATACCAACCACACCGAGATCCAAGTTCTGACTGCACCCTATGGGGCACGGCATTGCCTGAACGCGTGGGGAATCAGCCAGGCAGCAGGAGAGCTCGGACTCACCCCTTCAGATCAGGCTGGAGGGAGGGAGATGCATGTGGATGGATTTCTGAGTCAGCTGCAAGGAATGCTGATCGTCGGCAAGACACACGCCATGTACAACTGTAACATCATACTCTTTGGAAAAAATCTCTGATCAATACATTTGATGGAGTTTACGCTGACCTCAGTGGTCTGCATTTTCAAATAGCTTTGGTTTTAGGCGTGACTGATGTAGTTTGAGGAGGACATCAACCAACACACACGCATGCTTTGAATGCGACCTGGGTCCTGCTGCAGTCAGCAGTGCAGCCAGCTGGCTGGGGCTCCTCCACACCAGCACCCCGTTCTGGATGAGAGGCACAAACACGGTGCCGGCAGAGCCCCTTCATGGCCCAGCACGTCCCCCGCCAGCCCCTGGGCGAGGACCTGTGACATGGGAAGGCTGGGGAGCCCTCCCTCATGTTTTATGCAACTGAAAGCAACAAATTTGAAGTCCCTGGTATCATTTTTCTAGGGTTGTTTTTTCTATAATCTCAGGTGACCTCTCATTTCCAGTATCTTACTCCAACTAACGCTAATTAGCGGACAATCTCCATTGCATCAGCTTAGGCAGAATATTGTGTGACAGTTCGGAGACAATCGTGCATATGCAATTAATAATGTACAAGTCCCTCGCTCCGTATCTCAATCACCTTCTCTCAGGTTGGCTTGTTTCCCTCAGCCTTAATGCATGCTCTTTCAAGCTGGAGAAGGGAGCACCTTCCCATTTGATCTCATCTGTCCCTTACTCTGCCTCCGCTCCTCTGTGCCAGGAGCTGTCCGTCAGCCCGTCCCCTGCATGCCGCCCAGCCGCTCCCCAGCACCTTCTGAATGCTGGTACAGCCACTCCGTCACTACCGATGCCCCCTTCGGGCCCCGGTGCTACACCTCCTCCGGCTCCAACACGTCATGTGGCTGCTTCTGCTCCTGCCCCTCACACCCGCGCCCCTGCCCCTCCTTACCTTTGGCTGTGAGCTCCTCCCTGCTGCTATAAACATCCCGGTTGGTCCTTCATGTTTCCAGCCATGGTGCGGGTATCACCTCCTCCTCCCAAGGTTATGCAAGATGCTGCTTGGCTTTATGTGACACTTCAGGGTGGTTTTGTTACTTGGATCGGTATTAAACAAATCCAGTGCAATGTCCTAATCATTCACACTATTCTGCATTGCATTCGTCATGTGAAATTAGCCTTGATGTGATTTTACACCTCTTGGCCAAAGGTGTGGTTTTACGTCCAGTGCCAGGACAGGGATGGACATTCCCAGCCAGCGCGGTGTAAAGCGAAGGACAGTGACCTCCTCCGTTGTGCCCCTTGCCCACACCCTGCCCAGAGTCGCAGCCGGGAAGGGGTCGGTGCCACAACCGCAGCACTCGGCTGGGGACCACCCGACCACCCCGCTCGCTCACTTTGCCCTGTGCAATGCACCAAAGGTGGAGGCACCTGCAGCGCTGTGCACTGCAGAAGCACCGGCAGAGCGGGCAGCAGCACAGGCAGCAGCGCAGGCACTGCTGCAGCTCAGCGGTGGCAGCACACAGCTCGGTCAGACCTAACTCACCCGGCAGAAATCGCAGGTGCTCGGTGCCAGCGAAACCTTGGTCAAGGAGTGGACGAAGGGCCGTTGTGCTTCTGACCACTTCGTGTAGTACCTGAGTACACAGCCAGATATCTAATTATCAAAAAATGATGCTGCGTAAATGAAAAAATATTGATCTTTTTGCATCAAAATGCAATCATGCCAAATCAAAACCAATTAATGTCCTTGAATGCAGATATATAGCAGGAAATAGGCACATACTTTTTATAGGTAAATTGCTTAAGGTATAATCTAGGCTTTAGTATATTTTCATTTCTAGTAAATGAGGAGACGGCAGCAAACACTGAGCTCACTACCTTTGACCATCTCTCTACACAAATCACAGTTTATATTTTGCGAAGTAAACAGCAAAAGCAGCGCATCTAATTTTTGAAATTCTTCTGGCTTTTCTTTTTGACCTTTGGTATTTATACGTATCGATGCTCTCTCTAAACCATTGCACAAAACCACCTTGAAGTGTCAAGCTTTAAAAATGAGTCTTCTTTTCTCTTTCTCCTGTGCAGCCTGGATTATCTTGGCCTTGTCAAAATACATTCTCTAGTTAGAGGTTGGAAATATTTCCCTCCTGGCTCCCAAGTATTGATTTTTCAAGGCTCAGCTCTGCCTGTCAGCCGAGGAGGGGAGAGGTGAGAGTTCGCCCGGCGCTGCCTGGCTGTGCCTCCTGCACCGCCAGCCTCTGAGCCGGCCCGGCATCGCCCACCGAGCCGCTACCAGCGCCCGATACCTGGGAGGAAATACCGGAGCCACCGATGTTTTAACACATCCATGCACCCCAAAACCTTAGGATTCACACAGTTCCTTTGTGGGTTTTTAATTTTGAAGGCTGATTAGGTCACGTCTGACCCTCCCTGGCTCACCAGCCCCGCGCCATGCAGGCTCACCCCACGCCCCTCTGCAAGCCGCGTGGCACCGGGGCTTCCTCTGCAGGCAAACACAACTGCTGTTTTTTAAAAATAACGTATATCGCAGATTCCAACCCAAACACAATGTTACATTAAATACACTTCGTAATCCTACGCGCCACTTCAGAAAAATCTCAGTGTTTAATTTATTTCAATTACTTTCTTTGGGGGAATGCAAACCAGAGGACAAGGAAAGAGCATCACCTGGCACACATTGGTGTTGGTGAATTTCTGGAAGATTAATATTCCCTTGTTTGCTTGGGTGCGCTGTTTTGTGAGTTACAAGAACTTTATTCTCAGCATACTCCTACCTTTGTCGTTTGTAACGAAGGCTGAAGTCCCTTCACCGTGACCCCCGCCTGCTCTGATGGTGACTCATCCTGCTCTCATTCATGCTGATTTTCAAATGAAAAGACGTTTCTTACATGGTGAAAAGACTTCAGATTACTGGCCAGTAAATCAGCAGCAGGAAATTATTTACACACCATCAGGCTGATGCCACAAAACCAATACTCTTCAATACAATTCAGTTTTATTTCACAAGCATATTTACACTGGGAAGTTTAATACATACAGAGGATGGGGAGTGGATGCGTCAAGAAGTTGCTGGACAGGCAGACATTTGAACCATTCACCATACACAGTGACTTCAATCATCACAACATTTTCATACAGGTGTCTCATCATGTCATCTTTTGCTTGTAAACTGCCAATGAAGCCACATACGTCTCTACATTTACAAGGACAAGTCCAAATACAGTACTAACAAATCAATAAAGCACTAAAAGCTTACACTGGAATGACAATACACATTTCACTGCAGTGCTGAGAGAGCGAGGCTGGGCAGAAGTTCAGGACTGGGCTTAACAGAGTCCCCGAAGCAGAGTGCTGGGTTTAACTAGTGCGCACATACCAGTTAGATGGGAAGGTATCTCCATCGGGGACGGCACTGGCCCCTTGCCCGGCGGCGCAAGGTGGACTGGCCCCAGCGCCAGAGACATTTTGGGGGGCAGCGACTCCTCAGCAAACGAATCTCTCACTACTAATGCTTCACCTCTTGCTACATGAACTGATTTTCAGGACTGCGAGGAAAACTACCAGCTCTCTTCTGCATTTGAGAAAATCCATTACACTTCTAGCTTAAAACAAACATTTTAATGCATATATAATTCAAGATGTTTGTTCACTATACCACAAAGGAAATCACTGCAGGGGCATGGTCCACATTCCTACTGAGGCCGCATTTTGTTTTGAAAGTAAACACATATATATACACGTGATATCTACTGTAACCTAACGGATAGGATCCCAGGATACTGGTGGGAGAATGCTTACAGGGTACCTTAGCACTCTCTTCAAAAGCCTACACTGAAAATTACAGCATTTCATTCTATGGATGAAAAGTCTCTGTTAGCTCTCCTTTTTTTTTAAAATCTCCAAGGTTACGTATATATCTGTATAAACACAATGTACATGCATGTTGCATTAGTTCACTTAGAAAAGACCCTGATATTCTATTACAGAGTTCTCCACTATACACTACATTCCCGCCAGAGAAAAGATTAACCTTTACGGCAGTTTGTGTTAAACATTACTAATGGTCTAAATTTCTTGCTTTTTAATTTTTAAAAAAATTATTTTAAAACTGCAAACAGATATGTAGCTTCTGGACTGTAAATCTCACTTTCATGTACAGTGTACTACACAGACCACCTAAAAAAAAAAAAAAATCAATGCTTTTTATATTTAGAAGCCATTTTAAAAATTAATTTATTCCTTTTTGGGGAAGGGAAGATTCTATAAGTACCATTTTTACTTTAATGTGTAAAGACAGCCTTCTTAGTTCTGTGAGCTTTTTCGGACAAAAATGGCAAAGAAAAAGCTATACAAACATATACATCAATATGTTTAAATAAAATAGTATTTTATAGATTTTTTTTCTTTACTGTGAGCATAAACCAGCATACTTTCACACTATTAAATATTTCACAAAATTAGATATGTAAGAAGAGGGAAACACAGTCACAGCTAATGTTACACAGGAATATTCCTACTGAAGAAAACGTTTCAATATATCCATTCAAATAACTTACCTTCTACATACTTTTCATCATTTTTCCAGCCAGAATTGCTCCCCACCGATGCCATTTGTGCCGCCTCTCCCTCTGGGGCCCATGTCCTTCCCTGCTGGTCCCCTGGTGACGCACGCCACCACGGGAGCCGCGGCTGTGACTCAAGCGCAGGGTGGCACAGGGTGGGTGCACAGTCTCGCTGCACTGCATGTCCCGGCACAAATGGGAGCGGCTTTAGGAAGAAAAAGCTTTTTGTCTTTTTTTTTTTTTTTCTTTTTTAAATAAATACCTGCCTTGCTAGCAAAACACACCTTTATATATAAATACTCCTTTTTTCAAGTTTGCTATTCCACCTTAAAGAGGTTTTCTTTTTTTATTTACACGTGGACTATTATTCTTTCTTCCAGACTACAGCAAACAGTGACTGGGCACAGCAGCACTTCCAATTCTCTTGAAAACTGAGACTTTGTATGAGGAAACATCCCCTTTGGATCAGAACACAGGCCATCCACCCCCTGAAACTCAACCCCTCTCCATCCCGAGGCAATGAGCCCCTCATTAAGAAACCCAAGTGCCTAGCTCTAAGATGCATCACCCACCATCATTCAGTGGTCACTAGGAGAAAGTACATGTAAACATGAGCCTTTTTGGTAAACACTGAGATTCTGCGAGAGTCTCCAAAGGAAAAACGTGTTTAATGAGGGCTGCTGCGTGAACTCAACATCCAGCGAGGAAGGGGCCGGGTTCAGTCTGGCTGCAAAGCCTGGTTTGATTCCTGCTGCTGCGGATATGGCCGAGGAGCATCACAGTGTTACTGATCCCCCGCTTCTGCTGCACCACGCAAGGAGCACGTTCCCCAGCGCCGTCGCCTTCCTCCTCCTGGCTGCAAGGAAAAACCAGCCGGTGTCAGTGCAGCTGCCCCGCAGAGCTGGGTGGGAGCCCACCGGTGGTCTGCGGGCGCTGGTGTGGGCATCCCATGTGAGGAGCACAGAGACAGAGAGAGGGAGAATTACGAGGAACTTTGGCACAGAAATGGGTTTCTAGCGCGGGGGATTTACCCTAGACCATAAAGCGATGCTCCTTGCCGTCGTGAGCCATGAGGATGACGTTTCGGTTGGAGGTCCAGATGAGCCGTGCCAGCCTGAGGGCATTGTGCGAGCCCGGCGAGGCTGGCTGGACGGGGGGCACCTGGTAGGTTTTGATGCAGCGGAGCTGGGGCGCGGAGTTCAGCATGCCGATGCTCCCCAGGAGAGAGGTGTTCATCTGCAGAGGCACCCACAGGTGACCCACCCTGCCTGCAGGCTCCTGGGGAGGGTCACCGCCCGCAAGGCGCACCCAGACCTCCTCTCAAACTTCAACGCCCCTGCGATCCCCGGGACCAGTGGCTGTCTCAAACCAGGCTTAATTAAAACTTTGTTAGAGTTGGGCCAAGCAATGCCATTTAATGGAAGGGGAGCTGAGCATTTAGGGGAGGTGCTGGGTGGTGGTTAGTGACCATGACACACAACTGGGCACAATGGAAGACCTGATGAACTCAGCGGGCATGCCTTACTGTGCTCCTCGGGGGCAATTTATAAAGGCACGCTAAGCATAGGCATACACAATCATAATTTAAGGAAAAAACATGAAGTATTAATGATCATATTTATGCTAGAATATTATTTATCAAAATCATAAAAACACTAGAGCCAAAGATATGCAGAATAAAGAGCAGTCATCATGACAGGTACAAACACAAAAAAACCCAGTAACAAGAGTTTTTTTGTTGTCTGGTAGATGAAGAGGCCATTCAGAAGAGATCTGTTGAGTTACTCTTTGGAAAGCAGGCCAATTATTGCTGATGCATCTTGTCTAGCTCCATGTTTTTAAAAATGAGATTCTCTGATCTAACCCACTAAGATACACAAAATCCTACACTTTCTGAAACGCTGCTTTACTCTCTAAAACCTTTCCATCCGCATGCATCGCAACCCTAGGATCTCCATCAGCAGGTGGCTGGCCGGCTGCATCCCCGAGACGTGCCCCATGAAACCTTGGCAAATCCTGGGACATTTAAGGTGCGTTATTGCTGATGCCACGTCCTGAATTCTGATCAGTACAAAGTACAAGCCATTACTTTTTCCTGGCTCTTCTCGGCAGCAGAGCGGTGTCAGAGAGTGTAAATCATGGCATCTCTAGCAGGGAGCATGCAAGCACCACTGACATTTTCACAATTTAAATCATCTTGAGTAATAACCCTTTTAAGATGACTAATGTTGCTGATTTTCCTGCATTAATAATAGTGCCAAATAGAACACAGAAGGGAAAAATCACTAGTGCACGAGGTCACATTTTAAAAAGAAATGTGTAGGTGTATTTAACTCTTTATGTAAAAGCCACCTTAACGTGAACATTTATACACCTGGAAGAGCATGGCAGATCACAATTTAAAACTTGTGCCTGACTTTTTTTTCCTGTCAATTCTAAAGGATCTGTCCTGATTGCTTTCCAGATTTTCCCTGAGCACTTAAATTGAATAAACGTAACTGATGGATGAAGATTCTTGCTGTTCTCATTTACTGTTTCAGAAAGCACACAATATAGTGATGGATAATAATTTCGTAATTTTTTATGGCACCTGTAGAACTACCGAATGACACAGAAAACCGAGGAAGTGTGTTAAAGAGTATAACTGGTACTTATGGGCATACTGACTTCTGTTTTATAGTCTGATTACTGTAAGACTCAATGATTTTAATAGCACACATTACCAGATCAGATCAGTTGCTTCCAAGTAACGTACTTTTTAACTCTAAAGCCATTTGAAGGAAGAAAAAAAATCCTGCTTGGGGAATGTAGGCAGCAGCCTACAACTGACAAAAAATATTCCTACCGATGTGAGATGGGAAAGAAAAAGATTGCTCATACGTCAAAGAAAACAAACCTCTAGATACTTCACAAAATGGTGGCCTGACTCTCAGCTTCTCCTTGTGTTTCAGACCCTCTTTATATTGTTTACATCTCAGCTTTCCTGGTTTTAGGGTTATTAGGGAACCGGCAGACGGCTCTGTACTGCATGGCACAGCTCAGCACAGGAGTCCCCGACGCTACGGCACAGGGGCGTGGAGCGGAGCAGTTGTGTCCGCGGAGCAGAGGGACATGGGCACCGCAGTACTGGGAACCAGTGTTTGTCCTGAGAGTTTTGCGTCAAGCTTAAAAAAAAAGTAAGAAGGAGACATGTTCCCGAAGCTCACTCTGTTGGAATCGATGGGGTCGCATGAGTTAGAGAAGAAAACTCCCTACCAGTAGGAAGGGGACAGGCACCCGGGAGAAGCTGCTGCCCTGGCCTGTGCAGAACTAGCTAGGGATGTCCTACACGGCTCTACATTTTATCCAGTGGACATTTTAAGTATGTGAAATTGAACTATTACAACAGTATCGTACTCAAACTTTAAACACCAAATACGAAAGTTTATCATTTGAGAATGTTCTTTGACCGCCCAGAAGTGACGTACTGACGTGTATGCAAACAGCCCCATCCCTCGCCCAGGGATACCTGCAAGAAATGCTTTAATAGAAACTGTAATAGGAACAATCCCCTGTATTACAGGGACACGGCTACTCAGAGCTGCCTTCACAAGCCTGCAGGGGTGGTGAGGGAAGAGTTGCACAGCGGAGAGGCGCTGCGGGCTGGGGGACCAAGGGTCAGTCCAACAGCCGACCCTGCCCTGCCTGTGTGGGTGACTGAAGGCAGAGGAGCAGGCTCGCTTCGGGGTGAGGTGGGAGGGTAGGACGGGAGGGAGGGCAGCGCGGGGCCCGTGGCGGGGCAGGCTGGTGAACGACAAAACTCTGTGCTGAGGTTTCAGCCTCTGCCCTAACTTCTGGGACTTTCCTGTTATCAGCATTTCCTTATGTATTACGCCACTACTGAATGATGTTAAAAGAAAGTCCCAAACATGAGTTCATTAACCATGTGAGTGCAGACAGACAGACAGTAAGACATCCTTACCTGCCAGAAGGAGAGGTGGCTGTCGGAATTGGAGTATGTGGCGAGGTACCGGCCGTCAGGGGCGAAAGCCACCGCAGTTATCGGTCCTTTATGGCCATGGATAGTCTGGCAAGAGGGGGAGAGAACAAGAACGTAGAAGATTTACTACCAGTCACCACGATAATGCTGAACAGGCTTTTAAGCAAACACAAACGCACGAGTACATGAACTTCTAGAAACCTTTTCTGGAAGACTTAGGGACACCATTACTGTCAGTAAAAATCAAATGCTATGTGGAAATACCTCTTCATTTTCACCTGCATTTTCTGTTTTTCTAGCACTCGTTTTCCGACTGTCATTGTGTCAATCGGCAAACACCCCTGAGGAGCAAAGGAAAGCTCTTTTGCAGAGGCTGGTTCCCGTCGGTCGGGGAGGACAGGACGGTGGGACGTGCTGCTCCCACGCACCCGAAGGAATGGCACGAAATGTAACTCCTGCCGTGTCACACGCAGGGACTTGTGCTCAGCACAGAGAACACCCTTTCCTCAGGGCACTTAAATGCCTCCAGACAACCCAAAACATGAAAGCACGCCACTGAAATGTCTTATCAGGTGGGACTTAATCACATGCTGCTCAGTATTAAATACCATGACAATTTTTTTAAGTGTTCTAGTAGCTGCTTAGCCAATAAAATGGAATTAAATCATCATATGAACACATTCCCTGCCAAGTCCAGTTTTTAAACCAAAGTGATTTGTCAGGTATATGAACATAAATGTGTCTTTAACGGGAATTTTTGAAAAATCTAATACTTACACTCCCCAAAGGAGGTTGTAAATTGGATGCCTAGGAGCCTCCAGTGGGCTTGGTGGTGGGCAGGGAACGGTAAGAAGCACAAACCCACCCCCCCGCCTTTACAAATAGTCTTTACAGAAACGTCACCCCGTTCAGGGTGCTAAATGTTTTCAGTTGGCTCCCTGGCACCAGCACGGGAGGCCGTTGAAAGGCCGGGGGCAGAGCTGGGCAGCAGGCACGGCTGCACCCCCAGGTGCTCCAGCACCCGCTTCCCCACCGCTGGGGCACCACGCTGGTTTCAGTTACTGCACTCACGCCGCTGCTCTTTCTTCAGGATAGCTGTAACGTACTCTGCGTACAGTTTTGTAAAAAACTCCCCAAGAGGCAGACGATGGAGTGCAGACTTACGTCCACCCGCAGCCATAGGGGCTCTTCCTTTACAGCTGCACCTCTGGGTGCACAGACAACGGTTTCACTGGGAGAGTCCTCTCTACTCCGACAAACAAGAGAGATATTTCCATTGCAACGTAAAGGATCTAGGTATGCTTACACAGACCATATGCCAAACACGGGGAGTGGAAATGTCCTGACAAAGCAGGCACAGCTGCCCCCTAACAGCGCTGCGCCTGCCCACCGAGCGAGGGCATCCTTTATGCCCAATCTTGATTCAACTAGAAGTGTGCAGTTAAAATCCTTTGGACTACTGCTGTAATAAATGCAATGAAAAGTGCAAACCTTATCTTGTAGATGAAGCATAAGGTACTTTTTTCATAAATAATACAACAACTGGAAGGTACCTAGTATTTTCTCAGATTGGAGCTTGAACTATTATTTGAAACACATACTTCTCCTAGCAGTGGACCACAGATGCATAGACATGCACCACACACTTATGATGCACATCTTTTGCCATCAAAAAATTTGCCAAGGCCAAGTAATGGACTCCTAGCTCCCGACAATCTTTGACAATATTTCACGTTACCTACCCCGCCACCATCATTCCCCTACAGCACACCCTTCTGCGCAGTGTTACGGCAGCAACGGGGTCCTTGCAGGTAAGGCAGGGGATCGGCACTCCACCCTGGCTGTGCCGCCGGTCGCTTGTGTCAGCTCAGCACACAAGCACAAGCCCTTCACGTTTCGAGCTCCACTTCGTGCGCACGAGTCCTTCGGCTCACACGCCGCACTTACAGCTGTGGTCTCACCAGCATGAAATACTTGTTTTTTACAATGTCCAACAGTATAAACACGTATGTCACAAACACCACTTACTCCGTGGTCAGAGTCACCGTTAAGACCTTATTTACTCGTTACCTGAGGTTACTGTTTAACAACTGCAAAATACGCGGACGCTTCTCACAAGACAGACTCATGTGTGTTATGTCTCCTCTAATGCTTTGGAGATCTTAAAATGGGCAAACCCAGGCAGTTCACCTACCCTCCCATCTTACACCCCAGCGGTACAAATCCGAGAGCCTCTCCTGTAGCTGGTACCCCCGCTCCGGTCAGCACCAAGGGCTGGTTTCTCCCATCCAGCAGAGGAAGCACAGCTCCCCAGGGATCCGGCTCCCGTGAGCGCTGGGGAAAGTCCGGCAAGGACTGGGGCTGGTACTAGAAGCGCACAAAGTATTTCTTCGAAAATATACAATAGCAGCTCTTTCTGCTTTAAGAGGCTCTGTGCCAACTTTAAATTGGCAGGGCTTAACTGTGCGAAAAAAGACTTTGTAATATTCATTGAATAAAATTAGGCTGCGAAAATAGAAGTAGTGCTCCTGTACCCATCACTGGGACATTAAAAGATGAAGACCTTCTCAGAATGGTACGCTGCATCTAAAGTTAGCCTTATGTATTAAGAACCCATTAATATATTCATTTCTCGCTTATCATGGAAAAGGTGAGTGAACTCCAACAGAACCCCAAATCTATCTCTTTAATGTAATCACCGCAGTTCAGGACGAAAGTTTGAAAGGGCAATTAATTAGATGATCTGATGTTTAGACCCATCAAACTCTTTAGCACTTAACAAGCAAGTAATACTTGTCAATAAAATATGTTTTGGTAATACAAAGGTAGAAAATCAATAGTACTAGCACACTTGTTGCTCTCTTTACTACTGAAAATGTGTTCCAATAAGTACAACCCTTAAGGGAATTAATCTGCTTTGTTATTTAAAGGAAGTGCTTCTCTAATTGATGCTAATCCTTTCAAGCCAAGATTTATTTTTTTAGTGCACTGTCTAAGCGTGTGCTTTGCAATGCTCATCTTGTGTTTCCGAGGCCAATGAGTAAGCGTAACAAAACCAAATTATTGCTGCTCATTCAAAATATTCTGCTTGCACCCATACATTTGGTGCTCAGACTCCCCTGGCTGGCACCGTTTTGCTGTGGTGCTGAACACTGCATTAATGGATTACAGCACTAATGCCTCAACAGAAAATGCATGCCAAACACGCGTCCTTTGGGATTGCTTCCAAGTTACGATTTGCAGTTTTTTCAGCTCCAAAGCAGTTATATCAACACACAATGAAAAGTATGCAAAAATCTGTGTGATACTGGTTTGGAAATAGTCTTAATTCTGAATGGCAGAGACAGCGGGACAAAGTGCAGCTGTTTGCAGCTTCCCTCTGCCCAAGCAATTGTTTTTTAATGGGAAGATGCTCCTGGGAGACTATTTGACTTCTGCACCTGCCACCGTCATTGTCCTGTAACACATGATATACTGAAGCTATGACAACCTAATTCTAAGTCCAATATTTGGTAAACTCTACATTGAACTGCAATATTCTGTTAAAGGTGACATAAAAAAACCCCACTGTATCACTGCAGCAATTTTATTTTAATAAATAGACTGAAATGCATACTTTAAATTGATACAGTAACTTATGTGCTGCTATAAAGACCTACTAATATTTTACCACCTTTATTATTAGATATTTATATCCTCAATGTCTAGGGGTACCTTAACTAAAGTGAAACAAAAAATTCACTGAGAAAGCAGCATGCCTAAGGCATCCCCAGAAGCACTGCCCTTCCAGTACGCATCACGTGAAAGACGTACAAAAGCAGAGGCTTGCCACAGCGAAGCAATACCCTTAAAATGATGTGCCTGCTTTTAGCACAGAGCAGTATGAAAATATCAGCTCCAACTTTTGCACGGGATACAAGTCATCTCTGGGCAAGGAATGGTTATTTGAAAATTAAGGAGGCGGCGATTCTGTAACTCCTTCATGGATCAGTGAGGAGTCACTGGCAATGATTTCATGGGCAATTTCAGCAGCCAAGCTGGGGTGATCTGCCACAGCAACCACCTAGAAGCGTTCTCCAGAAAGCAGGCGTAAATGCAACTTTATACAAGGACATAAATCAATCACAAATCTAAAGCTCATTATGCTAAAGGCAAAGCTTAATAAAAGACAGTTAACAACTGAAACATTAAGTTGAAAATCATTGGTGCTGATGGCACTGCTGAAAAAAAGTAACTCCCTCTCTACTTCCCCGCCCAACTAAAGAAAAAATAATGTGCTTTTAGAATGGATCTTAATAAATACAGCTAGGTCTGACAGAGCAGTCATTCTTAGAAATGAGCCACAAAGAAACACCAGGTTAATAGTGCTTTACTGCCATGCATACACCTCTCTGAGGTCCCCCCGGCAGTGGCATGCACTGCGTGATTCCACATCACACAAACAAAAGTTTTCTTTTTTTTTTTTTTTTTAAATTAAACATTAGAAGTTGGACTTTAATGCTAATGTAGGGTGCAAAACCCTGCAGAACATATACAGAGCCCAAACTCTGCAGAGGAATAAATATTGGCCTTTGAGATAATGATAAAAATGGCAGACCTACTTACGACACTGCTGCAAAGGTAAACGCAAGCCCCCGCAGTGCCTGCTTGGCTGCGCTCCCTTCAGTCACAAGGAGATTAACAGCACCTTCACCGGGCTGCGATGTACTATGCCCAGGACCCATTTTTCTTTTTTCTTTGGAGATTGTGAATCTTATCTTTGTTTGCAGCAGCACTCCTTCCTGGGCTCCTGCACATCTGTCTTCTTTTGCTATATGGTTCTTCACATCATACGTACATTTTTTTAATGTGACAAATTTACATATTTCAGAATATATGCACTTAAGATCGGTACCTACAATGGAGCAGGTACCAGGGATTTTCAGCAGATGGTAGGAAGTCCCCATTTGCCGTCATGCTCCTGACCTTTCGTTTCCAGCAGTAGTTGCTATAACCGGGCCTCTTTAACATTAACCTGCAGTCGAAAGGTTTCTGGGACCTACAGCCCTCGTTCTCCAGGAGATGACCAGCGTGGGCGTACTACAGCAAGCACGGAAACCAGCACGGACCCTACCCATGGAAGGTCGTACAAAATGAGTATTTAAACATAGCGGACAATCTACTCACGTGCCCCCAACACAAGTAGGATTTATGTAACTTTTTACTATATTTTAATTCTGTTTCTATAAAAATATGATGGATTCTGAATAATATGAAACTTCAAAGTCCTAAGCTTAAAATAAATGAATAACGTAAAGTAAGTATACTACTTTGTGTTTAAACAAAGAAGGAAAACGCACTCGTTTACAGCTGTCCTCAGCGGGTGAACCAGCCAAGGGAAGTCTTTCCCCAAGATGCGCACTGCCCTAGCCAAGGCCAGGCACCCCCCAGCCACCACGCTGGCCCCTGCCCACGGCCACGGCCAGCGGCAGGGGGGGCAGGCAGGGGCAGGGCATCCTCAGCTTTTGGTTTTTATAAAAACAAAGTTATACAAAACTAAACTGCTTCACCTGAAAAGATATCTAAAATATGATCTCATTTTTCATACCAAAAGTAAATGCTCTCAAGATGGCCCTTCAGAGGTTTTTATGAACACTTTAAAAAATAAAACCTGACTTTCCAAGCAACTCAGTGGAAACATCTAAAATACTATTAACTTAAAACAGTTTCAGTATCTTTAATAATTTAATTTCTATGTTAGTTCCAGGAATACTAACAATTGCAGTAAAACTTTCAGGACTGTACTAAGAAAAAGAGTATATTTGCATCTTTAAATTAATTTTCTTCCTGTCCTTCAAGTGGCTTCTCAATAATATCCAGATAAAATCAAAGCGTATGTATTACATTTTTTAACTTAATAAAATATATAACTTGATTTTTAACCTTACAGTAATACAATTTTGCATCAGCCATTACAATTACTCAGCATTCAAATGTGCCACGCATGATCTGACAGGCAGCATTCAATGGGAGCAGAAAGTGCCCTTGAACGGCCGGGTATAAAAATACATTTATCACAGGAGTGGCAGGCGGGCTGTCAGTCAATATATGCCTCTCATTTGTCAGGAGGTTCTCCTGCTGTGAGTCCCTCATTACAATTTGCTCTTACTTCCTGGGCAAATGACAACCAGAAAATGAGGCAGCTTCTTTCTCAACCAAACTTAATCCAGAAAAAATTAGATGACAGCCGCAGCCACCCAAGTGTTACGGGATGGTTTAAAACTGTCCCCAAATCGTACGGCTCCAGCCCCAAACCACTTCACGACGCTGCGCAGAAGAGCTGAGACCTGGCCTTCTCTTCCCCGAAACCAACGCTGTAACAAAAGTGTGTGCTTGGATCTCCAAAAATCAACCCAGCCTGCCTCTCAAACACCCCCATGTTCACAAACACTTCATGCGTGCTCTCACTTTAGGAATGTACTTGTCAGTTCAAGATTTTCATGGGGACCATCAAAATCCATATGGCAATTAATTGCCTCCGAACATATAAACCTGCCACTCCATAATATCAGCAGTGATTTCCTCCTCTGTGAAACTAATGTCGCTGTACTTTATTTAAAGGTTCATAATGCTCTAATGTAACCTCACCATATCTGCATGAGTGTGTTAGACAACTTGGTATTGTTGCTGAAATCCGTATCTCCTTGACAACTGCTGTTTTAAAAGAGGTTTCAACAGCTCATAGGCTAAGCTTTATGCTTTAGCTTCTAGGAAAATAATTTAAAATATGAATTCTGAGTATGATTAGGATATTCTTACCAATGAAAACGGAAGAAGAAAGTGCTTAGTATTTTTTCCAGTTTTTTAATAGTATTTTGCGACGTATAAAAGAATTAATTTAAATCCCTACTCAAAGGGGTATAATAATAATTACAAGCAGTTTGTGTAAAAAAACCCCAACAACTATAGATAGGAATCTAGACAAGAGTTCATACTGGACAAACACCAGGTCTCTGGATTTGCACACGCTCACTGCTGGGAAGCCCTGTAAAGCTTTAGATCTTGAACCACAAATCCCTCAAGGCTGATATTCAATGGTAGTGAGGAAGTTTGGGCTGATATCCCATCACCAGCGAGCACTTTACAGGCAGAAGAGACACTGAACGCTCCCCAAAAATATCCCAACATGGACCAGATTTACCATTTATTACATGGACTTCATCTAACCAACTATCAAAATGCAAATCATATCCTTAATGGGAAGAGCTGTATAACTTGTTAGAAAGACAAAATCAAACCACAATAAATGACAGCAATCCAAGCAGCGCAGTGTAAGGCTGATCAGAGGTTGCATCGCAGCGGAGCACCGCGAGGAGGGAGGCAAAGGTAGGAGCGTGCTGGTCGGATGGAGCACGAGAAACTTTAAAAAAAAATTAATCTGATGGGTCTCCAGTTCTAAAGGCAACAGAGCGAGTTCATTTAGTGACTACCTGAAGGCCTTAGGGAATGATACTTACTCTTTTTAATAGCTTTGGCAGAAGGAAGGAAGCCTGTGGAGGCTACCGCTACCCCCACCCCAGTACAAAATGGCAGCAGCACTGCCTCTGCGCCCCCGACAACTCCTGCCATGGCAGGGCAAGTGCTCCAAGCAAAACCCAGTCGACTCCGTTATTCAGCCACGGGAGAACACACAACCCATGTTGTGACATGAACGGAGCAGAATGACAGGTTCTGGCTACACGATTCAGGCGTGATTCGCGATTTTAAAAAGTGAGAGTAAAAAGAAGTATTATTAAAACAGATTTCAGGAGCAGATAGGATAGATAACGTCATTTTCCTAGCAAACACCTAAGTTTGATACATCTCTTATCAGTGAACTCTTCTGAAACAACAGAGTTCATAGTGGTTGGACTTGATGATCTTAGAGGTCTTTTCCAACCTTAATGATTCTATGATTCTATGATAAAACAGTCTTTTTTAAACATAAGAAACTTAGGTAAAGAAATAAATCATCACCTATATAACCCTGTACAGCTCACAGCACCAGCCAGCGATGCGAGAGAGAATGTGCTCTCTTACAGATAGTGTTTGTCAAAACCTCATAATTTTCATTAAAAATCAGTCCCTATTGAAAGAAAAAGCTATTAAAAATTCTAACTAGACTAAGAATGAAATTCTGCCCTACAGTGAGTTAACAGGAGACGGGAATACACGGAGCATCCCCTCTTCCTATGTAGTTACTTACTGTTAGGGAAATACTGCTTAATAATAAGAGTTAAACCAATCAAAAATCTGCTCTTCACCTGCCTACATATGCTGACTTCTATTTGGTAGCTCATAATCGGAGTACGTAGCGGCTGGAGCATGAAGCATTTCCAACCTCTAAAACGTCTCTGGTAACGAGCCAGATGTGGTCGCAGCAATCCCAGTTTTTCTCCTTTCCTATTCAAGCAACTGTCACGAACTCTGCAGCCAGGCACAACGTCCCCATAAGTTTCCCACTCTTTCCAGTCAAAGCGCACTTTGCTAAGGTACCCTTTGGCTAAAATTCATTCTAAGCTGTGTCACTATAGATGAAATCTTGAGAGCTATGGGATTTTTGGCACAGCAAGAAGCACTCGTCCTCAAACAGTTCGGTTAAGATGCAGCTCTTCCCTTTCACCTCCAGCTTTACTCACCCAAGGTTTAAAGAAAACTAGTTAGAACAATGTCACAGTCATATTTGGAGCACCAGAGTATTTTTAACCTTTGACTTCAGAGCCTTCACTGCACTTGCAAAACACACAAATCCGTAATTCCCAAGTGACCCAAGACTTTAAAGAAAAGCATTCTGCAACTCCAACGGAGGAGGAAAAGCTAACGAGATCAGTCCTTCCCGCCAGGACGGTGGGGTTTGGGGACTTAATTATCCTTCTAGAGGTATCTTCTGCCTTGCGGACTCTGGGAAAGTAACTCTGCTGTCATTTTTTAAGCCAGCCTTCTGATTCTCACTGCTCCTCGCTCTAATTTTCTAATCAGCACTGGCTGTATTTCCAGATCTTTAGCAGTTCCTGGGCAAACTGTCACCTGCTGCAGAACTCCCCGATGCTGCTTGTTCTTTCCACAGTTACCGCTCACATCCTCTTCCAAGGGTCACAAGCATCAGCATCAAGATTATCAAAACAAGTGGAAACTTGGAAATTGCAGTCCTCAATTTTAAAATTTTTGGAGAACGTTTGCTTACAAGTGTAAGTCTTTCTTACAAGTAGTTTGGGTACGATGGTTTACACTTAGTGATGCAGTATCATTGCTTGTGAAAAAACACAGCAGCTTTTTGATGACTTTTTTTTTTTTTAATAATTTATGCTTTCTTCAAGACCTGCCTTACCTAACTGGGAACACTAGCTAGACCCCCACGTGCAAACATGCATATCCAGTGATCTCCACCAGGACACTGTGCCACCCTCTCGTCACCGCAAGCAGTGCTAGACAGGAACACCAGAGCTGCAGTGCGTAATGACTAGTCCTCCTTGTCATTACACCCCGGTTTACTGTGAAAAAAGTCCTCCACCTAACAAGAGTTTCACTCTTCTACCATCAAACAAGCATCTATTTTTATATTATGCAGATCATGGACATTAGCATATTCCACAATATTTTGAAAGTAAAACATCACTAAACAACGGTGGGGATGGGTGGAGAGGAAGAGGGTGAAGTGCTCTGGGCCTTGTGTTCAAAATGCATCTGGGTGTTCAGAAACCCTGTGAATAGTATCAGGGCCACTTAATTCACACAACTGCTCTAAATTTTAGGAAAATTCATTTGTGATAGTAGTAGTAATACCTGGAGCACTATATGCCGTTGTACAGCTATAAAATCTTAAAACAAATTTTTGATCAATAATTGAAAAAGTATAAGAGATGATACGCCCACAATTTTTTCAGGTTATGAGTTATTAAATATGTTAGGGATACAGATTTTCCTTGCTTGGTGTTAATTGTTTCAATTCCTTCTGAAACGTACTTTGATATCTGGATTAAAAGCTTTAGTTTCATCGCAGATTTTCTAAGTCCCTCTCTACCCACAGCTGAAAAGCCACTTTGCAGCCGCTCGCAGCAATGCTGAGGCTGAATCACAAGCAGGTGTCCCGATGCCTCTGGGAGAAATGCAGCCCTGGCAGCAGAGTTCTCCTTTGGATTCAGCAGGTCTCACCGAGTCCCTGCTCCACTGGGATTCCAGCCCTTCCCCATGCTTGGATGCCTATAGGTCTTGCACTTACGGACGCGAGAAGCAGAGCAGAAAGCAGTCGGGCACAAAGCCTGAGTTTAGGACCGTGTTTTTCCCTAACAGAGAACAAACGCCCGAAAGCAAAAATGCATTCACAAAGGTCATGTCTAGATTGGAGAAATAGGTCAGTTAAAAAAAAAGTGTTAGCAACATGATTTTAAACAGTTCTGTACATCTACAGAGAGAGAGAGTCGTGTTTAAATATGTGCTTGTTGGCCATGAGCAACCCTAAAGGGAGAAACCCGGATTTGACCATCACCATTTAATGCATATTAGAGCTCTATTTATACTTAAAATATGGAATATAAATTAAATGTTTTACAAGATATGAATTGTGAGTTAACATTAGACTTAAATTTTGCTTTTAAAAGGTATTTGCATACACTCTTGTTTCAGCTTTTCTTTAAAGGAAGTGATAGTCCTTCAGGAAAAAGGATGACAGTTCTTACACACAGAGGTGACTGACAACAACTTACCTGGCTAAACACTGCCAAATCTGCACGGGGTAATCTAGGGATTCTCTCTTTAACAAAAATAGCATTGCTGAGAAATTATTTCCTATGAAAGTTATAAGAATAATGTTTAAAAAAAAAAAATAAATCCTTATTCCCCTTCCCAGCTGGACGGTGCCCTGGACAGCTCCAGAAAACTGCTTTAGCAGCACCTGAAGAAAAAAAGCTTCTTATAGAGGGGAAAAAGAAGAGCGAGGCCCTTTGTGTAGGAAATAGTGTCTGAATAGGAAGTAACAGCTAAATTAGATATAGTTATATCTACATGGAAACTCAATTTTCTTTACACAGCTCAATATAACATCTGCATACCTACTTTTCTGTCACTGCTCCTAGGGACGCTACTAACTCAGCGCTGTAATAACTAACTCACTCAGCAGGGCGCTTGTGGCCTCCGAGGCTGGTCAGTGACTTTCGTATCTTTTTCCAGCCTATTTGACTTTTGTATACTGAATTGTACCACTTCAAAAAGAAAAAAACCCTTAGTGGAACGGATTACACTGTCGACTGAGGCATAAGAGTTACGTAGAAAGCCGTAGTTGAATCATTTTTTAATTTAATTTTTACTAACTTTGATTGTTCAAGAGCAGTCCTGATTTCTGCTCTTGAACTCACAGTCCTCACTTGGCATTTACCCCTGCCTTCCCACTTCCAGCAAGATGTTCCTGCATCTGCAAACGTGGTATGCTCGCAAAGGCAGAATAGGCAAGCTCTTTTAAACCAGTCCCCAAATCAATTAGAAAAAAGTACAGAAAGAGAAAAACCTGTCTTTTAGCAAACTAGCGGTGCTGATCAGCATGACCCAAAAAGCAAATTTAGTGATTCCCGAGGCCTTGTTACTTAGCCTACTGAGGCTGGAAAGTTGGAGTGGAGCTACGGTATGAATTTATAGTGCACTCGCTAGGCTGTACGTGAGGACTCTCAGTTTGCATTTGTTACTTGTAGCCTAATGCATATATTTATACGTGCAAAGTAGATTTATCTGCGATGCACAGAGGCAGATTTGGTGCAGATCAACAATATCCAAGTGGAGAAGTTAATGCAGAAGAGTTAGTGTGCTGTAAATTCACCCCTTGGCTAAATCCCCACCAGCCTCCTGTGTAGAAGCACATCAGCACAGTGTACTCTCATAAAATATACTGCTACATTACCACCAGCTAACCAACCGGGCACAATTAAACACTGTTTTTAAAAGACATTTGAGAAACTTTAAAAAAGTGGCTATTTTGTTATTGCATCCCTAATGTAGCTGGGATTTGCTGTTGATAGGATAAGACCATTTCTTGTCACAATGAAAATGAATAAAATCCCTCAACTGTATTATTGGGCATGTTTAGAAAATGGGGGTAAAGCTACTGCAGCCTATAGGGAAAACGAGGCTGTCACACACAGGATAGCATGATGCCTGCCTTCTGCCGCGAGGCTATCTCGCACTGGAAATACAATGTAAGAAGAACTAAAGAGCGAGGCTTGCATCTGTATCGACGAGGACATGAAAATGTAAGCACGGTTAAGTCCTGGTGCAGCCGAAGCACGTCCCCTTAAATTCCTGCCCCACATGCCAGCGATGCACTTATTACTGCCTTATATTATGTTACTATGGATTTTCCCTTGCGAACTTTGCTATCGCAGATTCTAAACAAAACCAAACAGAAAGCAGCCCCAGCCCCCCTTGCACATTACCATGGCTGTTTGTAACACAGACAGGGCACAACAGGGTATTTTTAGAGCAGAAGTACACTGCACTAAATGCTGTTGCACATGTGCTACGTGCCTGGAGGACAGCACGACGGCATTCACGCTGTAGCCTAATGTCTTCCCTTCTCTTCCTGCTTCCAGTGAGAAAAGGATTTTGGCCTATAAAATTAAAAGGTTATACTCAGTAATTATCTTTTATCTGCAATTTGAGGATGCGTTTTTCTACTAACAAGTTTTCCTGCCTCATCTGAACTTGTCAGTGCGACAGTGTCAATAAATGCACTTACAGGCTCAGACTGCAGGATAGCTATTTCTACCTTTAAAATACCATCTTTGAGAAGTATCTTTCATTCAGTAATCAAACTCAACTAAAACAAGCCATCTGACATCAGCAACTATTCATTCCAAACATAATATGAAATAATTTTCTGCCCTATACAAGAATAAAAATTTGCAAAGGCATCTAGGCACTGAAATAAAATAATACTACGCACAATTCAATTACTGCTTTGACTGCTGAAGCTCTGATTTTAATTCTGCAGTGAGCCAAATAAACTACCCCGGACCAAACAGTATTGATTCTAGCCAATGTTTAAAAGCATCTTTTGCTTTGAAATAAACCGAACCAAAACTCAGGCTTCTCTTTAATCTTCCAGTGAAAACGACAGGAGTTTTTACACACAAAAAGCTCGTATCTGCATCATCTGCAGATTCCTCCCATGGAACCGCTCTGAGGTTGCTGAAGCAGTGATGCTCACTGCAGCGATCCCACAGAGGGGACCGGGGGCTCCCCCACCTACGCACCCTCCATCAGCCGCTCTCCCCACGGACACCCACCCGGGCAGGAGCAAGCGCCAGGGTAAGGGAGTGCTTGCACAGAAAAGCATCTAAAGAATGAGATACTACTCAGCTAAACAAACCATTTGTTTTCATGACAAGCCCTTTATGCATCCGGTTCTACAGGGGTACAGCACGTTTACACTAAGCACGGGTCACTTCAATATCAGTTACAAGTATCTCTATGAAATGCAGTTCTAAGTATCTATGACGAAAACCAAGATTTAATCAATGAAAATAGAATATTTTATGGCTTTCTGGGCTATACTGCGTGCTTTTCTCTGCGTGCACTTTACCAGGCTGTTCTCTATCCACAGGGAACGCGGACCTGATTGCAAGTCCTAGCTGGTGTCCGGACCCTGGGAACCCCTCGGTGTACATGTAACTGTATCAGTAACAGCAACGACATTGGCTTCAGCAGGTTTCTTTACAGGAGACAAAGTTTTCATAAATTACACATCAAAATACACAGCCACATATACGTTCCTGTACCACCTATAGCTCAATGCTGGTGAAGAGTTTCTGTTTTCAGAGGAAATTCTCCCCGCTTCCAAGACTGGAGCCACCAGCCAGCAGGAACACACAGACAGGCATGCAAAATGCCCAGGCTGAAGTCAACACTCAAAAATCCCCTAAAAATGAGAACAGTACTGGAAGTAGACTGATATTTTCCCATAAGATTCACGGGCCTGTTCAGTTTGAGCCCTCTCGGTGGGAAGAACAGAAGATGTACTTTCTGAAAACGGCTTCACCTACACGGGTAAGGGGCCCCAAAGACGTAAAGCAGCAAGCAGCTGAAGTCTTTGGTTAGTGACTCTGTAAGGGCCAGTCTCTCATTATTATACCCAAACACTTAGGTTTCTGAAGGAAAAGAAAAATTATCTGATAGCTTGTTCGTATGGATTAATTGGGGGATTTTCATTTTCGACTGGACTCTGTTACCCAGCAAGAATTTACCTGACATAACTTTAGAGAGAATCACACCATCCCCAAGTTTCTGGGCTTCACATACAGTCAGTGAAAGAGATACTCGAAAGCCCCATGCCGGATCTCACGCATCCCTCTGTGGCAGATACCTTACAACGCATGGTGAAATGCCTGCTGCTTACCTGCACAATGAGGAAAGCCCCCCCCACCCCCCCCCGAATGTAGGCGAGTTAGTGCTTATGGATTATCATGATTATAATGAATGAATAATGACACTAAATCTGTTTTGGCTACAAAATAGCGCTAGAGACTCTGATGAGCAAAATATTACTAAGCAACTTTCAGACGTTAATATCTATCCATCATTCCAAAGTCAATGACAATCATGTATCCTAAAATCTAGTTACCTGAAATATATCTCTACAGTCTGATAACACTGATTTAGTGTTCAATTTGAAAAGAAAGTAGCAGAGTATCATTCTTTTTCTGTAGTGATGCACCTCTAAAGAAAGGGATTTCAATTGCATGTTGATGATAATTTACAACGTCATGCAAAATATTAATTATTTGCTTTGAATTTAACATGACGCTTTAGTTGCATTCAACCTGCTGAGACTGCTTCTAGCCCAGCAAAAATGACTATGCATTTTTTTGGGGTCACGTATTCTTAATAAATATATTTCTTCAAAAATAAAAAAAGAAAGACGCACATCTCCTGGGTCATGACTTTGCACAGTATGTAAGTCACTTCAGAAAACCTCAAAACTGTCAGTTTGTAAAATTAATGAAAAAAATGACGTTCGGAATGGGAAGCGTAATTCAGCCACGCCGGCAGCGGCAGGAGCACACTGCGGCGGCATCAATGAGCTGCGACGTGGCACGTTTATCATTAGATAATCACTCCCCCAGAGGATTAGCAGCACACAGATGAACCTTGTGCCACACAGCACACTTGGGGTGTCATTAGCTCATGATAACCCCACTCCCTGCCACCTCCTATTGCTTAATTAGAGGTTACAAAGGTTATAATAGGACTAAAAGAACTTGGGCGAACAGAACTTGCAATGAGTGATACCTTAATTCAAAACTGGGGGCTGCACATGTGTAGTCAACAAAGGCGTAGATGGGAGACCACAAGCATGCATTGCGTTTTAAATTAATGAGCTACAAATTCAGGACAATGAAGGAATCTAGACATACACTAGGCCTTATTTTCCCTTGACAAATTCCAACTTTCTCAAGTAGCATTTTGCCTAATTCAAATGCCATGTATAAATACTTAAAAAAAAAAAAAAAAAAAAAAAACCAACCAAAAAACTGGATTTTAGGGTACCAGCTCACCGGAAATAAATTATCAAATGCATCCCAAGCAGAAGAAACAAGATCTCCAGGGTGTCTCAGCAGAAGCATGCTAAGCTACATATACGTTTGAGAAACTTCATTGTGACTGCAAAATTACAAATCATGCTTCTCAGTGTAAGTGTTTTATTTTCGGTTAAAAATTGCCAGCCATGCTGAAACGGTGTGTTTAGCGCAGAGCACTGTGGCTGAGAGGTTTAACGGCATGTCTTCTGCTATGTTTTGTAAACAAAGGCCACATTTGCAGATGGAGCAGCCACAGTTCTGCTGCACTCAGAACTGTTTTCCAATTCACTGTGAAACATCAATTACCTTTATCAAATAACAGTATCTCATCTCAGTCCATTATCAAGATGGAGTCTTATTTTAGCTGGACTGCAGCCCTATCTGTATATCAAGGCTGGCCGCAGTGCCAGAGTGAGTGAAAGGCTGTGAAATAATCAATAATCATCATCAAATTGTGGTCGACAGGTTGTGAGGATGGAAGTTTTTGATGAAACCTCAACCTTTTTTTGTGCAGCTGATAAACTGCAATACCTGATAACTATGACTCAGTTAAAGGCAGCTCTGCATACACTTAAAAGCTTGGACTGCTCAAAACCCTGCTGGAATCGCTCGGTTGAAGTGGATAGCACCGTCATGCCATCAAACATGCCTCTGGTACTGAGCAAGCCAGCGGACACAGAACCACTGCAAACCTGTTCTGGGGATTTCTATACACACACCATTGTCTTCCAAGAAGGGAGAATCACGCTTGGTCCTAAAGCTGTACCAGTGCAAGGTCAGCCTAAAAAGGACAACCTGTGCATAACAACAAACAGGAACAAGAGAAAAATTGCCAGCAAGTATTTCTCTATTTAAAGGGAGGCAGCTTTCTGTTATCCAGAATAAAAGCAGGATGAGATCACGGAGATAAAGGGGAAAAAAGCATAAAACACATACATGCATTAGGCGAATCGCATAGCAGCCCTTCTGTCAAAGTTGTTATTCTTATTCAGCCCTTTTCTTATGATAATTTCTTTCCAAAATAGAATTAAGGCACAGAATAAGGTTGTAAACATTTTGTACTGGGTTTTAATTTTTGAGCACAGCATGAGTAATCTGCAACCTGGATAAAACCTCCCTGTGAAGAATGGAGAGGTGATTCAGCCATACATTTTCCCTTTTAGCTATCCATCAGTTTCTCTAGAAATAGAAATTTGAGGAAATTTGTCAAAAGTCACATGAACAAGCAGAATGGGAATTTCAAGGAGAATGTATATATCTAATTTTCTGGGCTGGAACAGTGGTTAGGTAGAGCACGGAAACAGAAAGGGCATCAGACAAACCACATGTAAGCACAAAGTTACGGCTATGTTTATATTTATTACCCTGAAAAAAAAAACCAAAACCCCAAACTACACAACCAAACCAAACCAACCCCACCACCTTGACCAGCTTTCTCAGCATTCAAGACAACTGTGGAAGTTCACTGCTGGCCAGACGGAGCAAGTAATGCAAAAATCATCTGGCATTTTGATTAGACTGCTGGAAAGCCTTCATAAAACTTAAACAAATTCTGTGGGATCTGGCAATACCTTTCAGCACTATCACTGAAAAAAAATCGGTGATAAACCTCCAGGCCACCACAACATGCCCAATGGGACAAGCCAGCCCTCACACTGCCTTACTCATGAGTGAGTCCCAGCTGCTCCCCAGGGAAATTCAGAATAGCTGGCGGTGCATAGACCCGGCTGCGTGCCGGGCACTCCTGCCGAAGGTAAGCTGCACCATGAGGTGGGGCGGGAGAAGGCCCTCCAAGAGCTCACACCCCGGTGGAGTCTCCGCAGGTCCCAGCTATGCCAACAGCCTGTCTTCTGCTCATGGAGGCTCTTGAGCTCCTTGGCAGTGTAAAGTTTTTGTCCATCTCAGTTGCAAGAGAGGCAGCTACCCTGTCTGTCTGCACAGAATCGCAGCTCAGCTCAAAACCAGTCACTTGGACCCGGTAGGGAAAAAAAAAAAAAAAATTACCTCTTGGGCATTAACTCTTCAGGTTTATCAGGCCATGAAAACTGATGTAAACCCAACAATCAGTTCAGAATATATTTACATTTCAATTCAGCAAGTTATCGTCAAAACACCAAATCTGTGGTCCCTTTCCTACACCAAATTCCTGTTACATTGTTTAGCCCATTTCAAGATCTCAGCCGCAACCTCTAAGAGGCACATGAAGACACTGGAGGACTAAAATGATAATTCATGTCTATTTCCTGGCAAAACCAGAACAGATATGCAAGATTAAAGACTGATTGAGAGCAGCCCTGCGGAGAAGGACTTGGGGGTACTGGTGGATGAAGAGCTGGACGCAAGCCGACTGTGCGCTCACAGCCCACAAGGCCAACCGTATCCTGGGCTGCATCACCAGCAGCGTGGCCAGCAGGTCGAGGGAGGGGATTCTGCCCCTCTGCTCCGCTCCGGTGAGACCCCCCCTGCAGTGCTGCGTCCAGCTCGGGGGTCCTCGGGACAGGACAGACACGGACCTGTTGGAGTGGGGCCAGAGGAGGCCACAAAAATGGTCAGAGGGCTGGAACACCTCTCCTATGAGGACAGGCTGAGAGAATTGGGGTTGTTCAGCCTGGAGAAGAGAAGGCTCCGGGGAGACCTTATTGCCGCCTTTCAGTACTTAAAGGGGGACTATAGGAAAGATGGGGACAGACTTTTTAGCAGGGCCTGTAGCGATAGGACAAGGGGTAATGGTTTTAAACTAAAAGAGGGTAGATTCAGACTAGATGTAAGGAAGAAATTTTTTACGACGAGGGTGATGAAACCCTGGCACAGGTTGCCCAGAGAAGTGGTAGATGCCCCAACTCTGGAAACATTCAAGGTCAGGCTGGACGGGGCTCTGAGCAGCCTGATTTAGTTGACGATGTCCTTGCTCACTGCAAGGGGGTTAGACTAGATGACCTTTAAAGGTCCCTTCCAACCCAAACTATTCTGTGATTCTATTTATACCCACTACCAGGTATTTTCAGAATCTGGCTTAAAACTGCTGAATTTTCTCTTCAGACAAAAGAATAAATTGCAACAGAATCATTTGCTTTTCCAAACAAAAAAAATTCTTGAGTGAAACGCGCACTGATAAACGTAGCCAAATGTAGGAGCTTTGAGTGAAGCAGCCAAAGAGCTCACAGATCGGTAACACAGACTCCCACCAATCGTTAGAAAAATTGGGGTATTCCAGGGGAAGGAAGAAAGCTCATGGTATTAGTTACACCAAAGTTGCACCTTAAAGAGCAAAGAGAAAGACTTGAATAATTAAAAGCCTACCTACCTGATGCAAAACCCCCCAAAGAAACGTATGTTTCATATGAACTTGATGCTAATGAAATGTTTATATAGCTATAATATAAACATTGTCAACAATGTAGTTTTATAGAAAAGAAGTTGTATCAAGCAAGCTTACTGAAATGTATGGTTTTGATGATGAAAGTCAAAACCCTCATGGGGCAAGACTTCTGAAAGGTGTTTGGTGCAGTCTTATACATTCCTGGGAGAAATGAAAATGATACATAACAAACAGGTTGGCTGTTAGATGGATTAAATATTGGTTAATCGATGTGTTTTGGAATGCAGCTGTAAACAGAAAAACTGCTGAATTGGTGCATTTCTCCTGGGGTTCCCAAAGGGCCTGTCTTAACCTAAAAGCCGTGCAAAAGCTGCTGCTGATAGAGCTTGAGGAGAACACCGAGAGGGTTTGGGGTTGGGGAGGAAAAACCCGAAGAGTACAATCCTTGAGGGCATCCTGGGCTGGCCGGGCTTGCCAGCATCCCTCCAGCCCGGAGGATCCTCACCTCTTTGGTTTATCAAGTACGATGGTGGGACTTTGACCACGTCTAGAGCACCCACATGCAGAAAACAAATTAACGAATTTCTTATGCAAATTAACAGTTAAACGTAACATAGGACCTACTGGTCAGAAGTTGAAGCTAAAGCAAAGTCAAACTAGAAACAAAACATAGCTTTAATAATGAAAATCATTAACTACTGAAAACAAATGATGACGATTCTGGCAGATTTTCTGTCACTGGAAAATTTAAGATCAAGATGTGATGATCTTCTGAAGATACCCATTGCCCAGTGATGCTGGATTTAAGCACCCTGCCCCATGCAGGAGGTCAGACCTTCACGGTGATCTCCTCTCACTTCTCTCCTTCCCTCCGCCCGGGAACCACCAGTCATCAGCTCCCTCCATTTACAACTTTGCTCTCCTGAGAGAGACATCACCCGTGATGAATACACACTGAACTGCTAAATGCCGCTCTGGAGACCGCTGACGTCACTCTGATGGATGTGGCACCAGGCGCTATTAAAAAAATAAAAAATCTGCTCTTACAGGGAACTTGGGTCCTCCCTAGGTGTGGAGGGGGCTCAGCATCTCCTGGAGGGCTGCCCCACATGCCGCGAGACTGGGAAATCCTCCTACAGAGCCTTTACCTCCCATTGTCTGTCTCAGCATACAGTGTTTTTGAAGGGTTTAAAAATATTCTGGTCACAAACCCACTACTTCTCCAGCAACAGATTCAGCAGCAAATGGATTCAGCAGCAAATATCGTATGAAAATATACCAAAGTTTAGCTAGCATTTTACATAATTCTAATTTAAACTTCAGAACAGAGTTCCTAGTGCAGTTTAATACTAGGAAATTGCTTATTGTGGAACAGTTCTATTTATGGAAAAACCAAAGAAATCCCCCCATAGCGGCAGTTCATAGCAATAATCTAAAGCACTGTGTAAAATAACATTAGCGTAAAAGACAAAACTATTGCAAAGGAGTCCTCCCAGATATGGCTATTTAATAGTAAATTATAATGTAAAGAATTTGAAAAAAGCTGGTAACTAACTAAAACAAAGCAGCTAAACTGTTTGATATTTCTATTTGTCGTAACTAATTTGGAACTTATTATCAAAGCACTTAAAATGTTAGGAGTGATCTTGGTATTTTATATCATCTCACTTTTCATAACAGGTTTTTTTTGGAGTTGTTTTTTTCTTTCCTTAAAAACCTCATGAATTCTGTTGCTTATTCGAACATTTCAGAAGCCATGCTGATAGAGCCTCACATAACCTTTCTCTGAGATTTGCAGTAACAAAGCACAACCAAACAAGCCCCCTTTCCCGCAAGTCGTCTGCCACCGGGCAGGACGCAGCCCGAGCGCAGGGTATGGGTCCCCCCTTGAAACAGGGTACAAAGACAACCCTCAACGGGCTCCAACGCCTTGCCCCCCATATAACGAAGTGCTCTCCAGAAAGGCAGCCGTTGCTCTACGGGTAGATCGGTTGGCTTCCAGAGCCGCGTAGCAATAAGATAGTATGTTTTATTATGAGTGTCATGGAGACGGTGTGAAAAATCAAGAGCCATAGGCAGTAAGCAGCAATGGGTCAATACTGTTCACCGAGACATTGTGTAGATAATCAACAACAAGGCCCTGGGTTCTCTCTGCGCTGCAAACAGCTGAAGGGCAAATCAATACCGCCATGGGAAGGACACTGCCCGGCTCCGCTCCCCACAACACACCGCTGCTACTGCAGGAAAGCACCCGAAAAACCAAATGAATTCCAACTCCGCTTGTGTTTAACACTGGNGGGGGGGGGGCGGGGAGACAGAACCTAATCTCTATATTAAATTATGGAAAAAATTAGATAAACAAAGATATGTATTTGGAATACTCACAATATAATACAAAGGGGCGGCAATTTTCATTCTGATATAATGTTTTAAAAATAAAGTAAAATCCAAACTCCCTGAAATGAATATTTCCTTGAAAGTAAGATTAAATGTAAAACATTTTAATTTTTTTGAATAATTAATAATCTATCTTTTAAAACATTAGGTAGAATTCACGTTAATACGCATATCTGCACAATAGCAATAATGCAAACCAAAAGCAAAACACTGAAATGCAGATAACTTTGGCTTTGAGGCAACATTTTACTGGTAGTATTAATAATTGACACCTTGTTAAATAAGTGATACTAATATAGTAAATTTTACTGGAACAAACCTATCATATATAAATGTTGATTTATTATTTGTTAAAAAAGGTGATTCTTGACATCCATCATTCTATTAATCATTAGATGTAATTTCTCAGTCAGTACGTACAACTACCTTTCTCGAAAACAAAATAAACATGTGCTGGAAGGAAAAAACCCGTACAAAATGTTTTTGTTTCCTATTATTTCAGTTAAAATGCCTCCCTTTTTTCTTCAAGCAGATCATAAAATTCCTGTCATTAGAACCCTATTTCACTTGTAGTGTAAAAATAAAGTAACCACATTTAGAGTGCACATTCAGGCCAGCAGTTTGATCTACTGCTGATAATTATTACAAATTTTTCTACCAAATATAAACTGTGTTAAACCAGTGACACAATTTCAGTAACACAAAGCCCCACCTTGCTCAGATCCTGCCATCAACTGAACTTAAAAGGGATTTTAATTTTTTTTGGCACGGCTGCGTGATATGAAAAACTAACATTTTAAGCTTTATTTTCATCACCATAACTATGTTAGTATGCGCAGCGCTAAGTTACCAGATTATAGTTTCATGAATTATTCAACGCAAACATCACAAAATCAAAAGCAACCGCAAGCAAAGAAATCTCTTTCTTTTATAGGGATTTCTGATATTTTCTTCAGGCATCTCCAGAGCAATGTGGCTTCGGCGCAGTGGGGCGGCACCCTGCCGGTGCCAGTGACGCCCCGATACCCACCTGCTTCACCCGCCCGCGCAGCATCCCCCTGCGGGGCTTGGGAGCAAAGATCTCAGAGCAAGGAACTCATCTCACTTCTGCACTGAGCCAGCGGACAGGTCTTACAGCAACTGCTGGCTTACCTTGGGGATGTGGACCCTGCCTGCCCTCCTGCCCGCAGCCCTGAGCAGTCCACTCGCATAGCTGCTCCCCGCCTGCCCAAACCTGCACAGAGGGATCCCCAGCAGCTCTAGCAGACACGGCTCAAACACCCCATTGCAAACAAGGCTCGCACAAGCTATCACAGCTCACCTGAGCTTGCTTTCTTGACTTCAGAAATGAAAAATGTTGCCCCTAAAAGCAGGTTTCCAGTTTGAAGCACCAGAGCAGTGATGCTGCACAGACCAAGTAGGAAGAAAAAGATGTTCAGTTCAAGGAAAAAGGAAGCAGAAAGCCCTTCTCTGCCTCCGGGAGGGATTGCATACTTTGGCATGTGACCCAAAGGAATGGGAGCACGTTGGTATGGGCACAGGTTCCATCCTGAACAGTCTCACAACCATCAGTCAGATGGCTGTCAGAGCACGGTCCTCTACTGCACATCAAGCGCATAAAACTACACCGCCCGGTTTTTGGGAAAGGTAAGCGTGGGCAGCTTGGGGTTCCTGAAAGCCGAGCGAAGAACAACATTTTTTACTGATAACATATCTAACTCCAGTTTATACATGCATGATGTACTGAATTCATTGCTTCATAAACGCTACCAGCAGGCCCCCCGGTGCCGCTCTCCAAAGGCATCTGTGAAGCTCAGAGGCGACAGGCAGAGGCAGCACATCCAGACAGGCACCAGGACTGAGCTAGGGGACCGCGCGCTGACACAGAGCGGGAACCGTGCAGCCCCCCTGCTTGGGAGATGGGTGACATCCCGACAGTACCACCAGCCATAGCACACCGACCCCCAGCTTCAGCGGGGCCGGGACAGCACCCGCATGCCCTTGGCTGAGGAGAAGGATACTGGCTACCTACAGCGCCTTTTGGCGTAAGCGAAGGTTTGAGTTTAAGCCGCAAGGCTTTAATTGATGGAGATCTTTATTCCCTAATGCTCTTCATAGCCACTGCTCCCTGGTACTGCCTGGGACCACAGAAGGCAACAGTGGTTTAGACTGGCTTTGGTGTGAAAGAAAAGAAAAACTCAAAGATGTATTTCCCCATGCAAGTTCCTGAGCCGTGGGGATTCGATGACCTGAGATCCACACCCTACGCTAAGGGATGGCCTGCACAGTAACGGGGTAACAAACCACCAAAAAATGCATCATGAGTGAGTAACAAATCTAAAGGGAGAAGAGGAGGTTCTGCACTACAGGAACACACAGGGGCACAAAAGGGACGTGTCAAAAACGTGAGCCTTGACGTGCAGTTTCATCTGGCAAAATAACATTCAGATAAAAAGCCTTTCAAAGTTCTGCTTTTGTGTGGTTTCATAAAAGGTGAAAACGGAAAGAAGATTTGAGGAAGCTCAGCAGTAAGACTGGAATAAACACTGAAGTCAGTCTGAGTGCAGCCCAGAACATAAATGAATATTTTGCCTAAGGAGGATTAAGAAAAATGGAGAGTACATTACAGGGAAGGAGTTTGTACAGTCCCTTGTTCTTTTCACCTTTCAAAACAAAGGCTGAAAATGAGCATTAAAGCTGCCTGTAAATAAGGCTGAAGGGTAAAAACCAAGGAGAGGAACCGCTTATTTAAGCTAAAGGTCAGTGCTGGTACAAAGATGTAGAGAACCATAACTATACTGGTGTGGGAATAAAAAAAAAAAAATAAAAAAAAAATAAAAAAAAAAGATTTCTAACCCTTGATATTTGAACCCACCAATATTCTGGAACAACCTTCCACTGGGTGTTGAGAAATCCTAGGCTTTTTCAGATGGAGCTTGCTCAGCTGTTAGAAGACGTGATGCCTGCTGCAGCAGAACAAGCCTTCATGTCCCAAGGAGGTCCCACCTGCAATACCCACAGCCTACTGTTCTCGCCTTCTGCTTATCTCAGCGTTAATCTCAATTAATGTATATCCTTAACGATGAGTATAAATAGGGGTGGGGGGAGGAAGGGGAAAGCAGTTCCCCCTCTTATCCAATAGGTAATACTGATGCCTGATTAAAAACAGCTTACATGTGAGTTGTGATGAGGTAACTAATAAAACTTTCATATGTATTTCAAACTTTTACTTTCAAAACACCAACATATTTACTACATGCAAAATTATGTTTATGGCTTCAGGAAAAGGTTCAAAGAATTATTTTTTTTTTAAACAGTGAATGACTAAGCAATTTCTTGATACTGTGTTTCTCGTGACATTGTTCAAGAAACATTATAAACAGAAAGAAACAGAATGAGCTTAAGCTAGACGATGGCCTGTGAGAGACAAACATCCTTCTTGGTAGAAATGAAGCAGCCATTAGTACAGGAAGTGAAAAGGTCCCAACAGGAGAGCAGGAGGGAGGGAGGCTGGCCAAGGGCTCCAGCGCACCGTCCCAGCGCCGGCGACTGCTCACCCAGTTCTTGCTCTGCGTTACAGCAGGGCCCTGATCCTCATGGGTACTCCCCAGTAAGTGTCGTAATTCATGCTCAATTGAAACATACCAAGGCAATTAAAATATTTTGATAAACATTTTGAAAGGCTTTAACTTTTATAAAAAAAGTAAATAAAAAATTTGAGCTTTTTTCCAATTTCAGAACTTTTTCATCTACACAGTCCTGAAGTTATTTCATGTCTTCTGAGCAGCCTGAAACCTAAAACTGTGAGAAATAGAAGATCAGATTTGGAGTAAGAAACCTGTATCCAACAGATGGCGTTGCCCCCTAATAATCAGGTATCTGGCACTCACCAAATTTTTCTGCCTCATGAATAATAATAAAATCTGCAAAGGACCCTGCCCTAATTATCCTGAAAGTCCCTTCCGTCATCCCCATCTCCACTTTCCATGATCTATGTGGAAGCTTATTAAGAAAGTAAGAAAACAAGTGGTGTGAATACTCACCAACACATCAAATTAACCGAGTGAATCATTCAGACAATTTACTGGGAGAAATCTGGAGTTAGTTCCAGGAGCCCAAGAGAACAGACTGCCAGCTGACATGGAGCAGAGTGCACTCTGGAGAAAAGGCTGGCAAGTGTCAGCTCTGCACAATCCCCCGCAAACAGCTGGGGGGTATTACACAGAATTCACTTTAAAAGGACCAAAGGAAAAAGTAAAGAAGAGAAAAATAAGGTATTTTAGCATGCCTGCCAAACCAAGGGGAAATCAAGTCAGAGGGATGATTTTCATGGAAGATTTAGCCCTGTAAGCACACTTTGCTGTCCTGCCTACCAGCACCTCTGGGCTTCTGCAGAACTGCTGCAGATCACCAGTGTGTAGGATGTGTTACAGACCCACCCGGAACTCACACAGTGAAGCCAAATGTGGCAGAATTACCCCGTATGCTAACAAACTCCTCTGCTCACCTTGGAGCCAGCTCAGTAGCTGAAGTAGGAATTAGACAAAGTTAAAAGTGCAAGGATGACAGCACTGCTTAAAACGCTGCTGCTAAACGGAAGGACGGGTTTTGTCGCCACTCTCCTTGTGCTCTGAAAACAGATGTAAGGAAGTGTACAGCTGTGCTCTTCGCCTCTCCCTCTCCAACAGCATCAGGCATTAGCTATCAGTTTGAGATGCCATGACTTCCCAGACTTATCTGGACTTTGCACTCTCCATTTTCAGTGTGATGATGCACAGTGAAAGGGCTTGTGGTCAGTGTCTCCTAATGGCCAGCCGGAGATGTTCAGCGGCTTCATCACTCTGGCTGCTGAACAGGTGGGGAAAAAAAGTCATGCAACATGGGCAGGCTCCTCACACAGACAATCAAGGAAACCTATTTGGAAAGAGGGATACGCACAGCTCTGCAGCACAGTGGTCATCTTGGCTAGGACTGCAGGACAGCAAAAATGCTGAGTGACGTTGGATTTATCAATACACAGCAGTTCTTCTGGGCCCATTTTATACTTAAATTAATAAATCATCATCCAAATGACTTAAGCTAAAACAAGACAGAGCAGTCCACTATTACTATTTGCCTGCATTATATAGCTATTTATAAAATAAATCTGGCCATCTTAGATTCCATAGGACAGCTGTCTAGACAAAAAATACCAGAACCTACAACGTTGTCAGCTACTAGATTTGGAAAATAAACCCCAGAATTTCAGAACAGACAACGTATACCTAAGCACGTGGTTCTGCCAGCAAAGTACTGAGTGACGCTGCAGATCTAGCAGGAAGAAATCTATGCTACCTCTCTATAATGCACACTTTGTAAGGACTATAGATAACAGCTTTTAGAAACAACAAAAAAATTATACTTACACACACACAAAAAGAATAAGGCAGATTCAAAATACAGATATTTTACCCAAGCTTTACATAAAGACCATTGAAATTCAATAAGAAATAATAGCTGATCACATAGTAGGAGGAATAATAAATCATAGAATCATAGAATCATAGAATCATTGGGTTGGAAAAGACCTCTAAGATCATCAAGTCCAACCATCAACTAACACCACCATGACTCCTAAATGACTCCTAAAGAACATTACCAATGAACTTTTCTGAAAAGACAAGGCAAACCCTTTGTCATTTGAACATTTTTAATTCCAAGCACTCATTTCAACATTATCCGTAAGTATATCCTCTTCTAGGTCACTGGTAACTGGTAAGAAAACACGGATCTTATTTAACATCAGAAAAGTGTAAATACCTCAAACATAAGCATCGTGGCATTCTGTGGAGAGGAGTTTTAGGAAACAAAAAAACCCCTCAGTAGATTTTCTCTGTGACTTCTATAGTAGTTAAGTATTCTGCTATAAACCCCAATTTTTAAAAGTCAGATTTTTCATTTATTTCAGAGGTATCCCCTAACTTTAGGGTTTCATTATTAACCCATCTGTGGCACCCATTCAGTTCCAGTGAATGAAGACAGTAGGGCTCTATATACTTTGAGTCCTTCATTAAACTATTGATCCCCTCAGCATTATCCATAATGTTCCAGCAGCTCAGCATGTCAACTGATGCAGAGCTCGCTGCTCTTTCCTTTCAATAACTTCCACACTTTATGGGGAGGAAGTCACAATGATTTATTTACCTGACATTTCCCAGTCCGGATGTCGTAGAGGGCCACTGAACCATGGCGAGCTCCCACTGCTATTCTGTGACTCCGCTCGTAATAGCTGACCATGTAGAACCTGAATTGAACATTATAACAAGTAACAGGTGAGATCTGACCTGCCTGCATGATGTTAAAATTAATTTGCAATGCCATTGGGTAATTAACATTAGTGCTAGAACAGAGATTTGACTTAAAAATCCATCAGCTGCCAGTTTTCATACTTGGCATTCAGCAAAGCCAACTGATGTTTGATACGTTACCGCAGAATCATATCAGATTTATTTATTTTTATTACACAGTGTTGAACACTTCCATTGAGTTTGGGAATAATCTATGCGATAATCACCAGGTCCCTGAATGTCCATGTGCATATCTTGTTTACAGTGGAACACCACAACAGTGCTGGATGTCAAATGGTTAAAAAAGACAATCTTAACACCCTGAATGATTTTAAAGCACTTTCCTTGAAAATCAAATGAGAAAGAATGAGAGAAAGCATAGGGAAAAATATGCAAACTCATTGTTGTTTGGCGGGGGGGG